>CM053029.1:16039874-16110406 GCA_028564925.1 Lithobates sylvaticus
AAGTCACCTAATTATTAAATAGAGTCCATCAGTGTGTAATTCAATCTCAGTATAAATACAGCTGTTCTGTGAAGCCCTCAGAGGTTTCTTAGAGAACCTTAGTAAACAAACAGCATCATGAAGGACAAGGAACACACCAGACAGGTCAGGGATACAGTTGTGGAGAAGTATAAAGCAGGGTTATTTTATAAAAAGCTACCCAAGCTTTGAACATCTCATGGAGCCCTGCTCAATCCATCATCCGAAAATGGAAAGAGTATGGCAGAACTGCAAACCTACCAAGACATGGCCGTCCATCTAAACTGACTGGCTGGACAAGGAGAGCATTCATCAGAGAAGCAGCCAAGAGGCCCATGGTAACTCTGGAGGAGCTGCAGAGATCCACAGCTCAGGTGGGAGAATCTGTCCACAGGACAACTATTAGTCGTGTTCTCCACAAATCTGGCCTTTATGGAAGAGCGACAAGAAGAAAGACATTGGTGAAAGAAAGTCCTGTTTGCAGGTTGCGAGAAGCCATGTGGTGGACACAGCAAACATGTGGAAGGTGCTCTGGTCAGATGAAATCAAAACTGAACTTTTTGGCCTAAAAGCAAAACGTTATGTGTGGCAGAAAACTAACACTGCAAATCACCCTAAACACACCATCCCCACCGTGAAACATGGTGGTGGCAGCATCATGTGGTGGGGATGATTTTCTTCAGCATGGACAGGGAAGCTGGTCAGAGTTGATGGGAAGATGGATGGAGCCAAATACAGGGCAATCTTAGAAGAAAATCTGTAATGCCGCGTACACACGACCGGACTTTCTGGCAGAAAAGGTCCGACGGTCTTCCCAACGTGTTCCGATGGAGTTCTGAGCGAACGGACTTTCCCACAAACGAACGGACTAAAGTCTGTTTGTTTGGAACGTTATGACATACGACGGGACTAGAAAAGGAAATTCAATAGCCAGGAGCCAATAGCTGCCCTTGCGTCGTATTTGGTCCGTCGGACCAGCATACAGACGAACGGTTTTCCCGATAGGAATTGATTCCGTCAGAAAGATTTGAGCCATGTTCTATTTCTAGGTCCGTGTTTTTTTTTATAAAAACGATCAGACTATCCCACAAATGATCAGAATATCCGACAGAATGATTCCGTCTGACCTTTTCTGCCGGAAAGTCAGGTTGTGTGTACGCGGCATTAGAGTCTGCAAAAGACTTGAGACTGGGGGGAGGTTCACCTTCCAGCAGGACAACAACCCTAAACATACAGCCAGAGCTACAATTGAATGGTTTAGATCAAAGCAAATTCATGTGTTAGAATGGCCCAGTCAAAGCCCAGACCTAAATCACATTGAGAATCTGTGGCAAGACTTGAAAATTGCTGTTCACAGACGCTCTCCATCCAATCTGACAGAGATTGAGATATTTTGTAAAGAAGAATGTGCAAAAATGTCCCTCTCTAGATGTGCAAAGCTGGTAGAGACATCCCCAAAAAGACTTGCAGCTGTAATTGCAGTGAAAGGGGGTTCTACAAAGTATTGACTCAGGGGGGCGCTATACAAATGTACCCCACATTTTTCACATATTTATTTGTATCATTTATAATTTTCCTTCCACTTCACAATTTTGTGCTACTTTGTGTTGGTCTATCACATAAAATCCCAATAAAATACATTTACATAGTTACATAGTTACATAGTTAGCTAGGCCGAAAAAAGACACAAGTCCATCCAGTTCAACCATAAAAAAAAGAAATAATAAATAAAAATAAAATATATCGTACAATCCAATAAACCCCATTCTATACCCACAGTTGATCCAGAGGAAGGCAAAAAAAACCCCCAAAAGAGCATGCTCCAATCTGCTACAGCAGGGGAAAAAAATCCCTTCCTGATCCCCCTAGAGGCAATCGGATTTTCCCTGGATCAACTTTACCTATAAATGTCAGTACCCAGTTATATTATGTACATTTAGGAAAGTATCCAGGCCTTTCTTAAAGCAATCTACTGAGCTGGCCAGAACCACCTCTGCAGGGAGTCTATTCCATATTTTCACAGCTCTTACTGTGAATAAACCTTTCCGTATTTGGAGATGAAATCTCTTTTCCTCTAGACGTAAGGAGTGCCCCCTTGTCCTCTGTGTTGACCGCAAAGTGAATAACTCAACACCAAGTTCACTATATGGACCCCTTATATATTTATACATGTTGATCATATCCCCCCTTATTCTCCTCTTCTCAAGTGAATAAATTCAGTTCCTCTAATCTTTCCTCATAGCTGAGCTCCTCCATGCCTCTTATCAGTTTGGTTGCCCTTCTCTGCACTTTCTCCAGTTCCCTGATATCCTTTTTGAGAACTGGTGCCCAAAACTGAACTGCATATTCCAGATGAGGTCTTACTAATGATTTGTATAGGGGGGCAAAATGATATCTCTCTCTCTGGAGTCCATACCTCTCTTAATACAAGAAAGGACTTTGCTCGCTTTGGAAACCGCAGCTTGACATTGCATGTTATTATTGAGCTTATGATCTACCAAAACCCCCAGATCCTTCTCCACTATGGATTCCCCCAGTTGTACTCCCCCTAGCACTCCCCCTAGCATTTACGTTATTGGTTGTAACATGACAAAGTGTGGAAAATGTCAAGGGGTATGAATACTTTTTCAAGGCACTGTACATACAGGATATATTGTATAATACATTGTTATTTTCTCTCCTTGCTGGGGGAAAGATGTAATCAAACAAGTGTGGAAAAAAATAAAGAAAAATAATAGCTAATTTGAGGTTTGATCCAGGCCAGTGCCAGGTTTAGTGTTGGGGTCAAGGTCAGGGTCAGAGGTCAGGATCAGTAAATTTTAAAGCGGTTCTGCACTCTGTATAATTTTTTTTTTTTTTGGGGGGGGGGGGGTATACAAAGGATGCTTACCTTAATTGGGGGACTCACCTGTTCCATCTTCCATCTCGATCGCCGCCGGTTTTCGTCCGATGAAGTTCTTCATCTTCTTCTTTTGTGCTGGGGGCCATCTTGCCTGTGGGCATGTGAAACCCCCACAGGCACTTTAGATGGCCCAGCATGCACCGCTGTTACTCGCGCGTGCGCAGTAACGGCACATCTGCCGACATCTCACGAGATTTCGGAAGTTGTGTCCGAAATCTCGCGAGATTTCGGAAAGATGTGGCCGAAATCTCCCGAGATTTTTTTTTGGGTTGTTCTTTGGCGGTAAGTTATGGTAACAGCAGGATATATACAGCTACATTTAAAAAAAGAATAACGGAAAATTGTATACTTACCTTCCGTAATTTTCCTTTCCTGTTGCATCACATGGCAGCATACACATATGGGTTGTGGCTCCGCCCCCACAACCTGATAGGACCGCGTAGCTATTAAACCTTGAGAGGGCCCCCGCCCCCACATTCTCAGTATCCAGATACCTCACCTCAGCGGGTGGGTATTTGTATGCTGCCATGTGATGCAACAGGAAAGGAAAATTACGGAAGGTAAGTATACAATTTTCCGTTTTCCTGTCGCATCATGGCAGCATACACATATGGGGAATAACTCGCAAACTGGGTGGGGCTGAGCAAAACAAGGTTTATTTACAAGGAATTAAGGAATTGGACTGTATGATTGCCCTTCCAAATTCTGCGGTGGACAGCCTGGCGGCGTCCACCTTGTAGTGTGACATAAAGGTGCTTTTCGAAGACCAAGTGGCTGCTTTACAGACAGTTTCCGATGAGACCCTGCAGAAAGCCGCCCAGGAGGTCGCCACTGCCCTCGTGGAATGTGCCCTGAAGACCTCCGAAACGGGAAGGCCTTGAAGAGTAGGCTCTTTTAGTTGTCTTAATCTAGGAGGTGACTGAGCATCTGATGCTGACTGACCCTGCCTTAGGCCACGCTGGAACCGAGAACATATTTCAGCTTTCCTAAGTGAGAAGGTAGTTGCCAAACAGGCCACCAGCCTTAGCTCAACATCCAGGGGATGTGGTTCTCTCACTCAACCAAGAAAAGACAGCAAATTTACTTCCTGGTTAAATTGGAAGGAGAAAGACACCCCATGGATAAAAGCAGTCTGGATTTTAAGGACCATTCTGTTCTGTCCAGGTATAATGTTAAGTGAGGCTCCTTGAGTACAAAGCCTGCAGTTCTGACATCCTTCACAGAGGTTGTAGCAACCAGAAATATGGTATTTAGGGTTGCAGAGTGTAGTCAATTCTGTAGGATAGAAATGAGGCCTTGATGGAAATGGGGACCATAAGCAAGTTCCACATATGGAACAAATGGTTTCCTGTGAGGCCTATAACTTCATGCAAGCCTTTTAAGAATTGCATCATTAAAGGGTAAGGACTCCTTAGACCTCTGCAAGTGCAGACAAAGCCGAACTTTGAGCTTTTAAACATATTTGAACCTATGCCCCTGATTAGCCCCAGTTGTAAGAACTGTGGAACCTTGGCTGGTTTAGGTGATAAAGGACTCCACGCTTCGCTGTGTGAGATCTGTATAATTTTCCCATAGTCTTAGGTAAATCTTATTCATGAATATCTCTGGATTGACAAGGTAGGCACTACCTTCACTATGCATAATTGACCTGGTAGCCACTGCCTCTCAACTTCCATGCCATCAAAAGTAGTCTCTTGGAGCTGGATGGAAAAAAACTCTCCATTAGAGAGCGAATCCGTCATTACTGGAAGCAGTGGTGATTCAATGATTAAGGGCAGGAGAGAGAGAGACTAGAGCCACCCAAGCCAAAAATTGTATATTTGCAATTATTGATACAGGAAGCTCCGCTGACAGCCTAAGGATTCTACCCTTCCACTGTTGTCTAGGCATAATACAAATCTTGCTGCTCTTGCTAAAAAAGGAGTGAATGACAGAAGTGCTTTGAACACTACTATGTCATAATCTAAACATAAACAACATGATGTCTGATGTTCCGTCTGAAAACAATTGGTCAGTTACGAAAAACCAAGGATACTCCGGCATTGTTCTGCTGGAAGAGACTTCACTCCCAATGCACCTTTGGCTTTCTCTGTCAGAGGATGGAAATTACCTTGTTTCAGTTCTACTGAATTTTTCCTGTCGCTATTGCAGACAGTAAGACCTTTGTGAATGCCCTGGGGGAGATGTACAGACCGAAGGGGAGGAACTCACTGATAAAGGAATTGAGGATGAATTGGGACAAGTAGGTGTCTGATAAACCTACAGGAGAATCCTGCCTCCCAGATTTATGAATAATATAATTGATTGGAGGTTTCCCATCTTGCACAACTCTAACTTCCTGTGCTGCTTGTAAAAAAAATTATTTTTTATTTTTATTTTTTTTACAGAGGGGAACCAAATCCTCATCTCCTCTGGTTATCCAGAACCTTAACGATTGCTTGTTTTTTATTTTTTTTTTTTTTTTTTTTATTTTTTCGATCCAGCTACAAACTGGAACAGAATTTTTTACTTTTCCATCAACTCTGGTAGCCTGGCTGACTGGAAGAGATTGAAAGGTGGACTTCCCACCTGTCAATGTTATATGGTCGTTATGCTCATTGAATTATCCCCCTGCATACTCATGTATGTATGAGTTTTCATGTTATACTTTTTTGATAAAAAATTATTGTAACTAGAAAGGCGGACCTCCCCTGAACTTCCACCAATGTCACGCCAATATAGCTGATATGGCCCACTGATCCTGAAGGTTTTCCCTCCAGGTGTGTGCATAAAGCTTTGCACAGGCACCCCCTGGATTAGTGCACCCTTAGAAGGGACTTCCGCTGTACTCCTAGGACAGGAGCCTTAGATCTTTTAAGGCTTCAATAATGAAGATTGGGTACTTCTCCAGTTAGTTTACTAATCTTTTCCCCCCCCCCCCCGTAGGATTGTGCCTCCTGGTGTCTACTTGGGAGTCGCCACCTTTATGGTGGACCTTTGAGTTTTCTGTTTTTTTGTCAGATGATATTCGCCCTGACCCTCTAATGGTCACCCTTGAGATGGCTGTATGCTGTCTACTCCCGAATAGATTGGATCCGTGTTCTGGTGTCTTACACCATTTTTTTTTTTTTTTTTTTTTTTTTTGCGGAATCGACCAACCATGGCTTCAGCCATAATGCACTCCTTGCCGTGACCGCGGGAAACACCGATCTTGAAAAACGTCAATTGACGTCTGAAACATTCACCACAGAGTATGCCGCCAATTCCAGCTCCTACAAAAGCTGTTCCCGCCTTGTCTCTTTACTTTTTCCAGACGGGCTTATTTAAAGGGTTACTCCACTTTTTTAATCTGCAGGGCTGCAATTTTCCTGTTTGTATGACTGGTTTCACTGATTTTCCCAGAAGTCTGCGTCAAGATAAGTCAGATTTTTTGGCATCCACTGCAATAAAAAAAAATTCATTTTTGATAAGATATTCCCAATAGGGATGCAGACCCTGCCACTTTCCCAGCTGGTTGACAATTCTGAAACCACTCCCATTAGACTTATTCAGCACATGGGTTGGTTATTGCTGATGTGCCAGTACCTGCAGATGCTACAGTATGTAGGAGCACTTCAGATCTAGATCTAATTTTCAGACTAGAGCCTCCTTGAATGTGACATGTCTTGCCAGCTACATTCATGATGCATCCATCATTGGAGTAGACTGCAGCAGGTTGACCTCTAGCTCTTTCAGGGTATACAGTGGATAGCCTGTTTAGGAGGGCATTTTTTCTCTTCCCCTTTTCAATTATTCCTGGATTAACTCTTCCAGTTGTTAAGTGAAGGAAATTAGTACTTTTTAACCTTGTGGAGAGTTTCCTCCACTTCAACCCAGGCAATTGTGTCCTTAGCTGCCCCTGCAAAAAAAAGTCTCTATTGGGCAATCTTCAAAGCTTGTGCAAGCTTTCGTATTTGGACACCACCTACTGGTTCTGGTTGGAAGCGCTATGCAATTTATGCACTGTAGCTTATCAAGCAATGACTTTCCACCACAAATGCAGCAACCATTAGGGTAGGCTGGTAATTTGTGGTGTTTGTAAACGGGGAGCAAACAAAATGAGAGGTGAGATGATGACATTGATCAATCTTGCCTATATGTCTGCCCTTTATAAAACGGTGACTGTTCTGGCTTTAGCAGGCTCTCTTCATCTTGAGGTCCTTGCAGGGCTGTATAGTGCTTGTTCATTTGACACACTAGCTTGGCGGGGAATGACTTTCCACAACAAATGCAGCGATTATTAGGGCTGGTAGTTCTGGTTGGAAGCGCTATGCAATTTATGCACTGTAGCTTGTCAAGCAATGACTTTTCACCACGAATGCAGAGACCATTGGGTCTGGTAATCTGTGGTGTTTGTAAACGGGGAGCAAACAAAATGAGAGGTGAGATGATGACATTGATCAAGCTTGCCTGTATGTCTGCGCTTTGAACGGTGACTGTTCTGGCTTTAGCAGGCTCTTCATCTTGAGGTCCTTGCACAGCTGTATAGTGCTTGTTAATTTGACACACTAGCTTGGCAGGCAATGACTTTCCACAAATGCAGCGACTATTAGTGCTTGTAATTTGTGATGTTTGTAAACGGGGAGCGATGATAATGATGGGTGAGGTGATGAGATTTAATCAACATTGCCTCGATGTCTGTTCTTAGATGGTGACTTGTCTTGACCGTCAGAAGGCTCCCTCCATCTTGTAGTCCTTACAGGACTATAGATATTGGCTCTCTTTTTCTCAATCTTCACTACTTACCTAATCCCTATACCTTAATGGGTGGTCTGACTGGACAGCGTTTCCCATAGGAACAGAGCAAAGCAGCAGATTGAAATGAAGAACAGGATAATGCTAAGTCTCCACTACTGCGACCTGAAAGTCGCATGATTTGCTGCAAATTTGATGCAACTTGGAACAATGCCTGTTATATTCTTAAGGTCTATGAACACAGATATAAATGAACGGTACTAGTTGTAAATCATGGGGTACGGCTTTGCAGTAACAAGTCGCACTAGTGGAAACCAAGCCCTAACACAGTGACCCAGAGCAAGCATTGAAAAGGAGATGGAGAAAAACCCAGGTGAAGGTCATAAAAAGGGAAACATACCTGCAAACAATGACCACATAAGCATCCAGCATGCATGAGTAGAGAGCTCCACCATTTGTTGCCCAAAAAATTCCATAAAAAAACATTTAGAACTCACATTTGCTACTAGTGATGATATCAGTGCCTGAGCCTGTTCAGATCACCAACCTGGAAAGCTCTAGCCAGGAAACACAGAGGCCGCATCACTTCCTGCCTCTCATGCTCAGAGTATACTTGCACTGTTGCAGCCATCTTGGAAATGGCAAACGCCCAAAACACAGAGAAAGAAGTAAAAGGCATATAGAAAGCAAAGGAAACGCTGTCACTTACGTCAAAGCTTGTTTAAAGCTTTCTTTGAGAAGCCTGCACCACCAGAATGGGGCTCCAACCATATAGCTCATTTAGAGGCTGTACAGGAAGGACTTCCACCCAGGAGAGGCTGAAATATGCCCCCCCAGACCACCAGAATGGGGCTCCAACCATATAGCTCATTTAGAGGCTGTACAGGAAGGACTTCCACCCAGGAGAGGCTGAACCTGGCTGGGGCGTCAAACGGTAAGGGATACTTGCGATTTCAGTCCTGATCAGGTGAGGAAAAAAAGGAGAATGTGGGGGCGGGGGCCCTCTCAAGGTTTAATAGCTACGCGGTCCTATCAGGTTGTGGGGGCGGAGCCACAACCCATATGTGTATGCTGCCATGATGCGACAGGAAAGACTTTTGGGAAGAAAAAGTCTGCTGGAGCACACACACGATCGAATTGTCCGACGGAAAGTCTGATCGTGTGTATGCGGCATTAGCCTTATGTCCCATTCATCCATCAGAACCTCCTTCAGAAAGAGGAGTCAAGGCTCCAGATTCTAGGTGTGTGCCTGTAAACCTGCATAGAGAATTGGGGGTTGTTCTTGCCCCCCACCATGGTCACATGTCATTGCAATGTGCTGAGATGTTACCAAGCAAAGACACTCCCCATCACCTACATGGAGAAATAGGATGAGAGAGACTCCAATCTACAGATGGTTGGTGGGATGATGGTGTCTGGGAGGATCTGCTGCACTAATAACTCTCTTAGTTATTATTTTATACATTTCAGAGATTCATCAGGACTAATCACTTCCCTATTCTTATTTCCAGCCAAACTGAAGAAGATGACACACGACAACAGATTATCAGGTTAGTAGGACATCCACGTTTGATATAAAAAATATCTTCTAGATGAACATTTTGATCTGTTGTAGTCTGAATCAGTGGTGGAACTACCAGAGGTGCAAAAGTTGCATTTGCAACCGGGTCCTGGCATTTCCCCACTGTGGGGGAGCCAGAGACGGCAGGAGGAGGGCCTGTTGCAGAACATGGGTTCCGTTCACACTGCTTCAACCCCAAAGTCATGCGACTTGCTTGCAACTTTTGTTATTCAGCATTGCCGTCTATGGCACTCAAAACTGCACAAAAGTAACAGAAAATTTGAGTTGCAGTGATTTGAATGGCACTCATTGAAATGAATGTGTATTCACTTGTCATGTAATTTAATGTGTCGCAAGTCCCATGATAAGTTGCAGCAGTGTGAACCTGGGCTTATAAAGGGCCCCACAACAGCAATAAGAGGCAGGGGCCATGGGCTGGAGGGAAACCCTAATGCCTTGTACACACGGTCAGACATTCCGACCACAAAATCCGTCTGATTTTTTCAGACAGATTTATTCCGAAACTTGTGCTGCACACACACGGTCGGACAAAGTTGTCGGAAAATCGTTCTGAACGAGGTGACATATAAAACATTAAAAATCAATATATAATATATAAAGAATGGGGCGCTAGCAATAAAAAACTGAATAATAACGGATAATAATTAGAAGTGGTTCCTAATCCAGACCACTAAAAATAATAAATAGTTGATGGAAAATGTATTAAAAAATTTGAAATAGCTTAATAATAATAAAGAATGTGGCGCTTTAATAGAAGGAAGGATACCGATCCTAGGGGAGGGACTCCAAAGGATGGTTCCTGGGAAAGCGTCTGAAAGTTAATGGTTAAATTCAAAATTGTATAGCAACAAATGCTATAACAATCAATCAATAAAAATCAATAATAAGTGCATCCAATCAAGCAATGAATAATAAATACTACAATACATTCAGTGATGAAATAAATTTCTGTGCAAAAAGCAAATAATTCTTGTGCAGAATAGATGATAAAGTGCGTCCAGTGATGTGATCCAATTTTGTTTGTATAAAAAGGTCACTTTTCATAAATGGTGAGCAGTAGTTCAAGGATCATAAAAAATATATATTTCATGCAAAAATATGATTGCTGTGCAATAGAAAAAGAAAAATTCAAACCGTAATAAGAAATATATAAAAATATTGTTACTATGAAAAATTGCTAGTGAAAAATAAGCATGTGCAAATAGTAAAAATATAAAAAAGTAAGGAAAAAATATATATAAAAAGTAAAATCATTAAAAATTAATCCAGAGTAAATATGTGCAAATATTATCACAGAAAAGTGCAACGGTTGCAAGCGATGCTAATGAGAGCAGTAAAAAGGTATAATGTGCTAAAACAAAAATAGTCCACTGCAATCTCTATATGTGGTGAATCCTCCAGGCAAATAAACAATATAGGCTGCAACCAGTGATTTCTTCCATGCAACTAGGTGTGTCAATCCTTAATGTTTCCCCCAGCCTCTTACCTCTGGGAGAAAGTTAACAAGCCTCACACTGACACAGCTAGATCTCCTCTTCCAGTTAATCCTCTTCTTGGCGTCCTCAAAAGCACCTCATTTCCTCTCCAACATAACAAACAGCATGGGGGCAGAGGGAGGGAAGGAAAGACTCCATTGTGCAGTATTTAAAAATAATTTATTAAAGAAGAACAGTAAAAACTCACAGTTACAGATTAGATTAAACAGCAGCGGTAAGAATGTGTGATCACGGCCAAGACCACACACAGCGTCACCTGGCTCTACTCTTCTCACGCGTATCGTCACGCCCACGTGACTTTTTCAAAGGAATCTATAAAACATACGATGGGACTACGTAGAGGCCAGTAGCCAATAGCTTTTGTCTCCAAATTTATTCTGAGCATGCGTGGCACTTTGTGAGTCGGAAATCTCTACACACGATCGGAAAAAGTCAGATCGGATTTTGTTGTTGGAAAATGTTAGATCCTGCTCTCAAAAAGCCCGCTAGAGCCCACACAATTTTAGATCCTGCTCTCAAAAAGCCCGCTAGAGCCCACACACGATCGGATTTTCCGACAACATAATCCCATCAGACTTTTTCCATCCAAATATTTGACCGTGTGTACGGGGCATAAGACCAGAGGAAAGGGCCCAAGGACCAATAGAAAGCACTCTAGCGTTCAGGGGCCTTTCATGTTTTTTTACACTGGGGCCCTGAAAGTTCTAGTCACTTTTCTGGTCTGGATGACGTGTCCATAGTTTGGATAATTCCACAATCCTCATATTTCATAGGATATCGTCTTTTAGTGTTACATTCTTGGGGTTTATGGTTATTTCCAACTTTGTCTTATAAATACAATTTCATGTGTGTATGAGGAATAAAATATTCTCCTTTTTCTCATAAAGACTTTAGTAAGGAACACAAAGAGTCCACGAAAGAGACATTCCAGAGGATTAAAGTATATAATTCCCGTATGGGTGAGGCTGTTTATCTGCAGAAAAGATTCACCAAGTTATTGATGATAAAGGGACCCCGGAATAAAGAGGGCAAAGAACAAGAAATAAGGAATTCAGGCAGAAGACATCTACAGATCATGGAGAAAAGATCCCCAATCACAATCCAGGCCCTTTTTGACCCTGATGAAGAAGGTTTCATCCCTAAGGTTGTGGTGTTAGAAGGACCTGCTGGAATTGGAAAAACAATGACCTCCAAGAAGATCATGCTGGACTGGGCCTCTGGGGATCTCTACCGAGACAAGTTTGACTTTGTGTTTTATCTGAGCTGTAGAGAAATCAACACCATCCCTGGAGACATAAGCCTTGTGGGACTTTTATCCAGAACCTGCAGACTGAGTTCAGATGACCTGTTGTCTATTCTGAAAGATCCTGGAAGACATAGAGGACTTCTCTTTCTAGTTGATGGGTTTGATGAACTGAGGTGGACTCTGGAGGAGAAATCCGAGGGTTGTCTTGACATTTCTATGGAAACCCACAAAGAAATAATTCTCCAAAGCTTGCTCAGGGGACATGTTCTCCCAGAATCTTCTCTGATCATCACCACAAGGTCACTGGCCATGGAAAAACTTAACACATTCATTGATGATTCTCGCAATGTGGAAATCCAGGGATTTACAAGAAACGATCGAGAGGAATTTGTCCATAAATTCTTTGGAAATAAAGAAGATGCAGACAAGGTTCTCAGTATAATAAAAGACAATGAGGTTGTGTACACCATGTGTGCCGCCCCCATTACATGCTGGATTGTCTGCACTGTAATGAAACAAGAAATAAAAAAAGATTTGGGTCCAATTTGGTGTAATACGACAACTTCAATTTACCTTCTCTACCTGGAGGTTTTACTAACCCATCACAGCAAGAAGGAGCAGTCTGTACACAGGAAACAAACCTGTCTGAAGAAGCTGTGTGCTCTGGCCAATCAGGGAGTTCTGAAGAGACAAATCTTATTTGAGAAGAAAGATCTAGAAAGACATGGACTTTCTCTATCTGAGGTGGAGTCTGTATTTCTGAATGAGAACATCTTTCATTGGGACGTCCGCAACCAGACCTGCTACAGCTTCATCCACCTGAGTGTACAGGAGTTCCTTGCTTCTCTCTATTATGGGATGGATGATGGGTCTGGATCTATGGAAGGTACTTTCCTCCCAGAGATCTGTACAGGGAAATCACTCCGTGGCTTCAGTAAGGATTCCCCACATTTAGCATTAGCTGTACAATTCCTGTTTGGTCTCCTAAATAAAAAGCTGACAAAGACATTCTCAGAGAGCACAGACATCAACGTTTCACTTCGCGCCAGACCTGCAATGAAAGAATGGGCCATGAAGGACATCAATCAGGATTGCCATACTCAGACAATCTTCTGTCTGTATGAGACTCAGGATGAGGACTTCATTAGAAACGTCATGTCTTGTTGTTCAGGGTTGACGCTCTACAGCTCAGATACTGGTCACCTGTGGATGGACAGTAATTATTCCAAGCAGCTGAGCTATTGCTTGAAGACTTTGAAGAGAGAAAGTTTTCAGTCTTTATATTTTGGGTGGCTCACTGTGGGTCCAGAGTGCCAGAAAATGATATCTCCATTCCTACACAGGAGTCAGAAGGTCGAGTAAGTGAGTGTGAGGATATTCTAACTGAATACAGAGAATGGGCGGGAACCTGCATACAGTATAACGGGGATTATCAGACATGTTCTCCACCTAGCACACTTGTTAGAAGTTAGGGGTCTAGTTATTAAACAAGTTGTGTGAATATTCTAGAATTTGCACAGAAGTCACAAAAATTCCCAGCAATGTTTGTAATGTGTGTGAAACATCAGTTTCTATCTGTTACCTTTTACAAGGTAAATGTAACATTCTCTAACATTCGATCCTAATCCCCCGGTCGGACTTGCCAACGGACTAAGCTCCGTCGGCATTTACGACGGAAAGATTTAGAACATGTTCTATATCTAAGTCCGTCGGAAATGCCAGCAGAAAAAGTCTGATGGGGCATATACACAGTTGGAATGTCCAATGAAAAGCTCCCACTTGACTTTTTCTGCCGGAAAGTCTGGCCGTGTTTCACGCAGCATTAGAGAAAATAGCCCTAAGAACATTCAACCAGAAGAGAAAATAATGTGAGGGAGAGCTGTGCTCAGTATATGGAGGTTCCTGTGCTCACCACTGATCCTCTCTCCCTCCTCTCCGAGGAGCCGGCATTGTAACTGTGGGCGCCCGGCTGTGGCTTCACAGCCGGGCTTTCACTGCACATGCCCGAGCCACGCTGCACGCTGTGAATGGCTGGGCCATTTTCTGGGACCTGTGACGAGTCCCAGAAGATTGCAGGGAGGGAGGGGGGAAAGGTTAAATTCCTTCCAGCGCCGTGGAGCCAGGGGAGGAAGTGTGAGCTAGGTGGCCCTTAAAAACAGGATGAAATGATGACTGCAATCCCTCACATTTAACTTCATAGGCCCCCCAGTATCGTGATATTATGTCCCATCAATAGATTCTATGACCTTCCCAGTGTGTCTGTACCTCATAGAGTTTGTCCAGTGTTCAGCAGTGGTGCCATCTGACATATCGCCCTCCTACTGCCAGGGTCAGGTGTGACCTGCTAGTCATTCATTGGTAGGCATGAATGGGTGTGTCCAGCCAATGAAGGGATGGCTTGGTGTTCGGAGATCTGTGGGATGGAAAAAATTCCACTGCATTATTTATTGGGAACCAAAGGTTTTTTTTCCAGATTCTCCATAAACTGTTGATGAATGGAGACCCCTGTGTAGATAGGCCAGAGATCCTGTATATACCGTATATCAGGGGCTTCATCTAAGTTTTGTCTTGAGTGTGACTTCAAAGACTGCTCATAGACACCAATGAAAAGTCCTCATCAGGTCCAGTATGAGCCAGCGGGAATGCAGCCATGTGGAAGGGAAATGTTGGGTGTTACATTGTTATTCTTGTTGTCAGAGGTCGTGCATTCTTGGTGGTAATTATTATCTCATTATTGTGTTTTAGGTTTTGGGGTTGTGCTATTTCCAGTAAAGATTGTCCAGGAGAGGACAAAGCAGAGGATGAAGAAGAGTCCTCCTCTTCAGAAGATAAAATGAACTCTGTTAATATTTCCTTTCTGATGAACCCAGAGAGTAAAATTCAGGAGTTAGAGTAAGAGAAATATGTGATCCTGCAGTGATCAGGAAATGTAATGTCTTGTGATTGTTCCCGTATCTCAGTGTTTCCTTATATATCTGAATGTCTTCCATCCTCCCTGATGTAGTATCTTCCATCACCTGTCCTCTTCTCCTGTGTTCTCCCCTCTCTAAGGGATTCTTCCTCATTGTTATCTCATCCATGGGATTTTGGGGTCCCCCTTAAAGTAGAACTGTGACCAGGTTATGTACATATGTAATGAACATCCATATTCTTAACAAGCAGTAAATAAGCTTTAAAACAAACCCTCACTGACCCCTGTAGCTGCAGACACATCTGCTCTCCCCTCTCCTCTCACTCCTCTGAGTCAATAAGTTGTGAGTGGAAATTACAGCTTGAGCTACTGAGCTCTGTAAATAACATGGTTTGTACAGTGAACCAGGAAAAACAGGCAGGTAAACATGTGAAAAAGATTGCAGAGTTGAAATGGAAATGCTAATTGTCTATATACAAATCCTGACTATATTAAAGACTAGACATGTGCACACTGAAATATTTTGTTTTGGAATTTCGTTTTCGTCCGAAAAATAAATTTATTTAGTTACTCCCGAAATTCGTTTTTATTTATTTAGTTTTTCGTTAAAAATTGCATTCGTCCGAAATTCCAAATGAATTATAGACATGTGCACAACAAAAAAATTCGTTTATTTTCGTTTCGTTTTTTTTCGTTTTCCGAAAAAAATTCATTTTTTTTTTCGTTTCGTTTCCATCGATTCTTAATGATTCGTACATTCGTAAGTCGTCGTTGTTCGGATTCGTAACGATTCGTACATTCGTAAGTCGTCGGTGTTTGTATTCGTAACGATTTGTACATTTGTAAGTCGACGGTGTTCGTATTCGTAACGATTCGTACATTCGTAAGAGTTATTTTTTCGTTGATTCGTTTTTTCGTTAGTTGAATTTTTGGACGCATTCGTATTTATTCGTACATTCGTAACATTCGTAACATTCGGAGATTCGTAATCGGAGCATAATTCATAATTTGATGTAATGTGTATGCTATTATTACATTTTAATAATTTACGAAAAAAAAAGTTACGAATCGAAAAAAAAGTTACAAATGTACAAATTTTTTTGTTCAATAGAGACACGGAAAATTACAAATCGAAAAAAACAAAAAAAAAAAGTTACGAATCGAAAAAAAAGTTACGAATCGAAAAAAAAGTTACGAATGTACGAATTTTTTGGTTCAATAGAGACACGGAAAATTACAAATCGAAAAAAAAAAAAAAAAAGGTTACGAATCGAAAAAAAAAAGTTACGAATCGAAAAAAAAGTTACGAATCGAAAAAAAAGTTACGAATGTACGAATTTTTTTGTTCAATCCATTCGAAGCACGTTTACCAGCACCATTGTAAGGGACACGGAAAATTACCAATTCAACAAAAAAAAAAGTTACGAATGTACGAATTTTTTCGTTAGTTTTCGTTTTTCGGATTTTCTTCATTAGTACATTCGTTGTTTCTAATTTGTTTTTTTTCGGATTTTCGTTGTTTTTCGGATTCGTTCGATTCGAATGATTCGTTAATCGGATTCGTACGATTCGAACGATTCGTTACGATTCGTTATTCAGATTCGTACGATTCGAATGATTCATTCATTCGTACAAAAACGAACGAACGAAAATAATGAAAAAAAAAAAAAAAAAAAAAACGAAACGAATTGCACATGTCTAATGAATTAAGGTCAAATCTGTCATTGAAGGCTTATGGTGTCTGTCGAATGTTCAAAGAAGATTCGACGGAGCAGCTAAACTCTACGAGGCTGTATAGTTTAGCTGCTCCGTCGAATATTCTTAGAACTTTCGACAGACACCATAAGCCAAAGATTCAACGTTTGTATGTTTTTCGTTGCTTTGTCGAATCTTTGTCGTTCGTGTTGAATGTATATAGTTCAAACAGAAAATGGACTGGTGATATTGATCACTGATCAGACAGGTAACAAGATAGGGTATATAGCATCTATATAGAATCTCAATCTATAATATAGAATCTATAATAATAAATCCCCCCCCCCCCACAACATGGGCAGCCTCTGAGGCTATCACAACACTAGCAAATAGGGATGAGCGAACACCCCCCGGGTTTCGGTTCGCACCAGAACCTTCGAACCGACCGAAAGTTCGCGCGAATTTTCGAACCCTATACGTTATAATGGACGCGAACGTTCGAAATCAAAAGTGCTAATTACAACGGCCAATATGCATGTTAATGTCATAAAACAGGTTTGGGGACCCGGGTCTGCCCCAGGGGACATATATCAATCAAAAAGAACTTTTAAAAACTAACGTTTTTTTCGGGAGCAGTCATTTAATGATGCATAAAGTGAAAAAAAAAAGTGAAATTTTCCTTTAAATATGGTACCTGGGGGGTGTCTAAAGTATGCCTGTGAAGTGGCATGTGTTTCCCGTGTTTAGAACTGTCCTTGCACAAAATGACATTTGTAAAGGAAAAAAAGAAGCCATTTAAAACCACTTGCGGCTTTAGTTTGTTCTTAAGTAGAATCTGAACAGGTACATTATGAAGTGTAGCTCCATCCCAAAAAATCTATTTTTAAGCTTTTTGGAGAACATAGGGAGGGGTTATCACCCCTGTAACATTTGCTGTCTTTGCACATCTGTTCAGAACATGTCACCTAACTTTCCGTCCCAATGACAAATGTTTTTGGAAAAAGTGGGGTTTTAATTGAAACAAGGATTGGTGATAAAGTATCAGTAGAGAGGAGATACCTTTTTCCCAAATAAATCTAACAGGATAGAATTTCCCTTCCTAGGGGTAGATTTCCTCTCACTTCCTGTTTTCTCTTTCCATTTGCAAGTAGGAGTCGTTTGTAAGTTGGATGTTTGAAAGTAGGGCCTGGCGTATATACTCTGCAGAAATTTGCCCTATTAGATGTTGGTGTAGCCACAAGACTGGTGGGCACAGGAATGGGCCCTGCTGTGAGTTAATAGATCAAGATTTGTAATTGCATGCACCTGTTGAACAGGGCAGAAAAATTGGGGGTGTGGTGGATGGTGGTGGACGGTGTTGCCACAAGACTGTAAGCTCTCACAGTTACTCTTGGTGGGGCGCAGGAATGGGCCCTGCTGTGAGTTATTAGATCAAGATTTGTAATTGCAAGCACCTGATGAACAGGGCAGAAAAATTGGGCCTTTGGCGGTGGTGGTGGACGGTGTTGCCACAAGGGACTGTAGGCCCTCATAGTTACTCTTGGTGGCGCGCAGGAATGGGCCCTGCTGTGAGTTATTAGATCAAGATTTGTAATTGCAAGCACCTGATGAACAGGGCAGAAAAAATTGGGCCTTTGGCGTGGTGGGTGGACGGTGTTGCCACAAGACTGTAAGCCCTTCAAAGTTACTCTTGGTGGGCGCAGGAATGGGCCCTGCTTGTGAACTATTAGATCAAGCGATTTGTAATTACCCCCCCCTGTTAAACAGGGCTGAAAATTGTGCCTTAGGCACTGGTGCTGGTGCCACACCATAAGCCAAAGATTCAACGTTTGTATGTTTTTCGTTGCTTTGTCGAATCTTTGTCGTTCATGTTGAATGTATATAGTTCAAACAGAAAATGGACTGGTGATAGTGATCACTGATCAGACAGGTAACAAGATAGGGTATATAGAATCTATATAGAATCTCAATCTATAATATAGAATCTATAATAATAAGTGCCCCCCCCCCCCCCACCACAACACGGGCAGCCTCTGAGGCTATCACAACACTAGCAACACTAGTATCACTATCAAGTTCGCAACACTAACACAATAGCAGCAGATTATTATGAAAAAGTTAGGTTGAACTGTAGTTTGCTTCACTATTGTTCAGCTGCTGTGCTGATGCTTAATTGCTAAATAATTCAGGTTCTCTGACAAACGGACCAGCTAAGATTGACTGTCTTCTGAAATGATTCAGTGTGTGTCTCTCTCTGCTAGCAATCATAAGTGAAAGTAAGTTGGCTGTACGTGTGTACTTAGTTCTAGCTATTTTACTGCTCCTCCTCTTTGGTTACAATCAGCCAATAACATTCATCATCATCATTATTTTTATTTTACTTCCCCCACCCAATTCCAGCAGCGATCTTTTCTCTTTGTCGAATCTTTTCTCTCTGTCAAATCTTTTCTCTCTGTCAAATCTTTTCTCTCTGTCAAATCTTTTCTCTGTCAAATCTTTTCTCTCTGTAGAATAATCTTGGACTAATAGAGTTAAGGTTAGGCACATTCGACCACAGGTTCGATAGACACCGATTGTTATTGTCAGCGTCATGTCGAATTTCCTATCTATATCGAACTGTTATCACAACGAAAACAAAAATAAAGCAATTGTTTATGTCGGATCTTTCATTTTTCGGATTCTGCACTTTCGTTATTGTTTGTTAAAACGATAACGAAAATACCTGAAATTCGGACGAAAATGCATTTGGACGAAAACGAATGCACATGTCTATTGAAGACAGAAAACACGATACATGCCTCTGAAGGCAACAACATAATATAGTTCTCACTTCTGTACAAAAGACCGTCCCATTTCAAATACAACCCATATTCCAGAAATATTATCTGTCATTGTCTCCCTTCTGCAGAATAGTTGTTATAAATCTTGGAACGTTACCCATCCCCCTTCATTAAAAGAAATGATGAACATCCCTAACTCACATTCCCTATAGGAGTCCTTGTCTGCCATAAAAAGTCCCAAGGCTTCCTCTGTCCTGGCTCTGGGCAGTGAATGCCTATCTCCCCCTCTCTGCTCCTGGTGGGGGTTTCTGTTCAGGTAAGAAGGTTGTATCCTATGGACATAAACCCCCTCCGGAGTCCCCCCACAATGACATATTATACTATGTAGAGCTGAGCAGTCAGCTTCATCTCATTGTACTTTGTACCTTTCTGTTTGATTTCCTCAATACAACTACAGTATTGTTCCATGAAATGAGTAGAGCTCTCCTCTGGTGAAGATCTTCCTCCTTATATTCTCATTTCGGGCGGTTTTACCTGTTTTTTAACCGCTTCCCGACCGCCTCATATACATATATACGTGAGCAGAATGGCACGGGCAGGCAAAATCCCGTACCTGTATGGGATTTTTTAAATGCCTGCCCGTGGGTCGCGTGCGCACCGCCAGCGGCGCGCTCGCGACCCGGTCGGGAGCTCCGTGACCCTGGCCGCGGGACCAGCGGACCCGATCGCCGCTGGTGTCCCGCGATCGGGTTACGGAGCTGAAGAACGGGGAGAGGTCTGTGTAAACAAACCTTTCCCCGAGCTTCCTACTCTGCCTGTCATTGATTGGCTGTTCCTGGTCATCGGGAAAGCCGATCAATGATGTCAGATGTCAGCCCCGCCCCCTAATGTAAAAAAAAACACACACGTCACAGCCCATAACCCCTCCCCTCCCCCTAGTGGTTAACCCCTTCACTACAACTGTCATTTATACAGGAATCAATGCATTTAAATAGCATTGATTGGTGTATAAATGACAATGGTCCCAAAAATGTGTCAAAAATGTCCGATGTGTCCGCCATAATGTCGCAATCACAATAAAAATCGCTGATCGCCGCCATTACTAGTAAACAAAAAAAATATTAATAAAAATGCTATAAAACTATCCCCTATTTTGTAAACGCTATAACTTTTGCGCAAACCAATCAATAATCGCTAATTGCATTTTTTTTTACCAAAAATATGTAGAAGAATACGTATCGGCCGAAACTGAGGAAAAAAAAAGTTTTTTTATATATTTTTTGGGGATATTTATTATAGCAAAAAGCAAAAAAACATTTTTTTTCAAAATTGTCGCTCTATTTTTGTTTATAGCGCAAAAAATAAAAACCGCAGGGGCGATCAAATACCACCAAAAGAAAGCTCTATTTGTGGGGAAAAAAAGGACACCAATTTTGTTTTGGAGCCACGTCGCACGACCGCGCAATTGTCAGTTGAAGCAACGCAGTGCCGAATCGCAAAAAGGGGCCTGGTCCTTTGGCTGCCAATTGGTCCGGGGCTGAAGTGGTTAATGTCACTTTTTCTGGGTGATATCAACAAGCAAGTGGACTTTGTATCTCAAGTCTGTGCCATTAGTTCTATCTGCAGATGTCTGACTTCACGAAAGACTTATGGGTCATTTCCTAACCAAGTTTTCTCTCGAGTCCCCCCTATGTCAAGGCCTTGTCTGCTCCTAATCAATATGTGCTCCTCATTTCTCGGTGCGGATCTCAGTAATGATATGGGGGACATTCTACTCCAGAGACACGCTCTCTACAGAGTGAGTGGACTGCTTGCGATATTTACAATCCTTCTACGGATCATCATAAGTGGATTTTACTGACTTTTCTCACCTTGATGATGGTATCCAATTCTCTTTTCTACTCATTTTTTGATGACCATTGCCTAATGCCCTGTACACACGACCGGACTTTCCGGCAGAAAAGGTCAGACGGAATCATTCTGTCGGACATTCCGATCATGTGTGGGCTTCATCTGACTTTTTCTTTCTAAAATTCTGATGGACCTATAAATAGAACATGTTTCAAATCTTTCCGCCGGAACCAGAACACTCGTCTGTATGCTGTTCCGACGGACCAAAAATTACACAAGGGCAGCTATTGGCTACTGGCTATTGAACTTCCTTTTTCTAGTCCCGTCATCGCGTTCTAAATGATCGGACTTTGGTGTGATCGTGTGTAGGCAAGTCCGTTTCGGCGGAACTCCATTGGAACTCCATTGAAAAGTCCTTCAGAGTTCAGTCCGAGGAGAAGTCCGCTCGTGTGTACGCGGCATTAGAGTTTTTGGTTATTTCCCTAATATACTATCATGTGTCTGTATTTGTCTCTGTAGTCTGTATGAATGTGGCATTACTTCCTTGTACTTTGATGATCTCCATTCCATTCTTACAGTTGTGCTCAAAAGTTTGCCTTCTCTTGGAGAATTGGTAAAATACAGCATGTACCATTTTTAACCACTACAATACCGGGCACTTTCGCCCCCTTCCTTCCCAGACCAATTTTCAGCTTTCAGCGCTCTCACACTTTCAGTGACAATTGCGCGGTCATGCAATGCGGTACCCAAATTAAATTTTTATCATTTTGTTCGCACAAATAGAGCTTTAGTTTGGTGGTATTTATTCACGACTCCGTTTTTTATTTTTTGCGATATAAGCGAAAAAATTGCGGAAATTTTGAAAAAAAACTATATTTTCTCCTTTCTTTTTTAGACGAAATCCAATAAAATCAAATTTTGTCATAAATTTAAGCCAAAATGTATTCTGCTACATGTTTTTAGTAAAAAAAATTCCGTTAAGTGTATAATAATTGGTTCGCGTGATCACGGACATATGTACGCAAATGATCATGTACAGATGTGTGCAGGTGATCACGGACATATGTGTGCAGATAATCATTGGGACATGTGATTTTACTGGGACATATGTGGGGGACATGTGTTTTTATTATTTGGGGACATGTGTTTTTATTTGGGGACATGTGTGTTTTGGGGACATGTGTGTTTTACAGTGTTTTACAGGTGTTGGTGACACTAAACTGGTGATCAGTGAGTAACAATACAGCTAACACTCACTGATCACCAGCCGGCTGCAGCGATCCGCTCTCCTCTCCTCCCTGACGACTTCCGTGTGAGGAGAGGAGAGCCGGTTGCCTAGCAACCGGCTGTTTGCTTACATCACATGACGCCTGTGATTGGACACGGCCGTCATGTGATCAGGAGGGCCAATCACAGAGCCCTCCTGCCGATCCGAGATGCGCCGTGTCCGGGTGACGCGGGCACACGCGCGCGCGATCCCCCTACTTCTGAAGGACGTTCGGGAACGTCCGATCAGAAGTAGGCGGCTCCCACCCGGCCGTATATATACAGTGGCCGGGTGGAAAGTAGTTAAAGAAAGCATGAGTGAGCTGGCAAAACCCATTTCTTTTATTTCTTATGGGATTCACATACTGTAACTGTAGGTGATAACAGAATAGCACAATCATAAAACAAAACATGGCAACAATCAAACCAATGAAATGTCCCCTGTTCAAAAGTCTGCACCCCGTTAGTTCTTAATCCCATGTATAGCCCCTTTTTAGTATCAATGATGGCAGTCAGTCTTCTGTAATAGTTGTCTATAATGCCCAAATTCTTGCAGGTGGCTGCCCATTCATCTTGGCAAAATGCCTCCAGGTCATGCAAAGTCTTTGGTCGTCTTGCATGAAGTGCACGTTTGAGATCTCCCCACAGTGTCTCGAGGATATTAAGGTCAGGAGACTGTTATAGCCACTCTAGGACGTTCACCATTTTTTGCTGTAACCACCGGAGGATCAACCATGGTCTTGTGCTTAGCCCCATTGTCATGCTGGGAAGTCCAAGAGTCCAAGAGCATCCCATGCGCAGCTTACATGCAACAGAATGCAATTTGTCTGCCAGTATTTTCTAAAGACATTCTACATTCATCTTGCCATCAGTTTTCATAAGATACCCCCCTGCCTTTAGAGCTCACTCACTCCCAAAAACATCAGTGTGCCACCACCATGCTTCACAGTGGGGATGGTATTCTGGTCACTATAGGCCTTGTTGACCCCTCCCCAAACATAGCACTTATGATTGTGACCATAAAGCTCTATTTTGACAAATAACAATGAAAACGCTATGCCACAAACCAAAAGAAACCAAAAATAGGGAAACACAGATATATGTGATTATGGCTGCTGTAGTCTTCAAAATGTGTCTAACTCTATAACTCTAATTCTATAATGTGAACTCTATAAATGTGTATAAAGACTGTGCTACCAAAAATGGCAATCAAAGTTACTAAATATTTTGCCACATATAAAAGTGCAAACGATAAATAAACTAATGAACAACACCAGAAAATGATGTCTAATTAAACTAATGTCCAATGTATCAGTAATGCCGCGTACATACGGCCGGACTTTCCGGCAAACTAGGTCCGACGGTCTTCCCGGCGGACTTTCGGCAGAGTTCCGATGGACTTTCCAAACGAACGGACTTGCCCACACACGAATGTCCATTTGTTTTGAACATGGTGACGTAAACGGGACTAAAAAAGGAAGTTTAATAGCCAGTAGCCAATAGCTGCCCTTGCGTCGTATTTGGTCCGTTGGACCAGCACACAAACGAGCGGTTTTCCCGATTTGAGTCCGTCGGAATTGAGTCCGTCGGATAGATTTGAAACATGTTCTATTTCTAGGTCCTACAGATTTTTTCCCCAAAAAACGAATGGATTAGCCCACACACGATCGGATTGTCCGACGGACTAATCCCGTCGGAGTCCTAGTTTGCCGGAAAGTCCGGTCGTGTGTACAAGACCACTTCCATTGTGACCCCACATGGATTTATACTCCCCACAATTGATGGACCTTCTATCACTAGTTAGGTCTCACTGTGATTTTTTGGTTGGACCCACTGTGTATCTTGTCACCAACTTGACCATTCACATGTGCCAGGATGCAATTTCTTCCAATGGAATACACCACCACTCAAAAAACAATAAGTTTAAAGTAAATAAAAACACAGCCACTTTTTGACAAATCCTTTATTCAAAAACCCCCAAAAAAACAATCCCAAAGTAGATTCAACATCAATCACAATGAATGCTGGCCACTGACCCAAACAAAAGTAAAACAAAAAAAAAAAACAGAACAGCACCGACGTTTGGGTCTTGCCAAATGACAGCTCCACCGCCTCCCACCGCTAAATAAATGAAGGGGCGGGGACACACAATAACATCACTGGGTAACCCTGCCACATTGTGACATCATTGCCCTAGCATGCCTGTTCATTAATGTAATAAGGGGGCGAGGTCACATGTGACATCATCGGGTGGTCTGCCCCTTCGTTTATTTAGCAATGGAAGTTGGTGGAGCTGTCATTCGGCGGTGGCCAAGCGTCAGTGCATGTCGGGTATTTATTTTTTTTGTTCAGGTCAGTGGCCTGGTGTTTATTGCGCTTTACACTGGGTCAGCTTTGGGGACATTTCTTTTTTTAAATCAAAGACTTGTCAAAAACGGTATTTTTAATATTCCTTTTGCCTTTTTTTGTGAATGAGTAGGGGTACTATTTAACCTCTACTCATCCACATAGGGGGATCCAGAAATCCTGCTGACAGAAGAGTCAGCGGGACGCGGCGGCCATCCGGTGCATAACAACCATGTTGTTTACTGGCTGTTAAGGATGCTGGCAGCTGCTGCCTCCTTAACAACCAGCACTAATTGAATATATTCCTTGAGTAACACGAGACTAGACCATTACTTTTTCAACAAATGCATTTTTTTTTTTTATATAATTTAGTGAATTGACTTTAGAGTCCGATTATGCCATATGTACCATGCATTTTTTTACTGACAGTGACATTGACATTTTTTAAATATAACATGAGATAATTGGAAAAAATATGTCACATGATCCAATTATCTCCTGCGATATTCTTTAGTGCATTGAGCTCTAATACACACGATCGGAATTCTCGTCGGAAAAAACTGACGGTTTTTCCGACGGAATTCCGACGGAATTTCGCCCAAACTGTGTTGCCTACACAAGATCACACCAAATTCCGACAGTCAATAACACAGCGGAATAAAACACGTTCGACAGCACTATAGAAGGGAAGTTGAATGCTTCCGAGCATGCGTCAAATTGTTTCCAAACATGCGTCGGAATTTTGCGTGTCGGAATTGCATACACACGATCGGAAAATCCGATAGAAAGGTTTTCCGTCGGAAAAATTGAGAACAGATTCTCAATTCAAAGTCCGTCGGAAATTCCGACAGAAAGAGACCGTTGGGCATACACACGGTCGGAAAATCCGATGAAAAGCTCCCATCGGACTGTTTCCATCGGAAATTCCGACCGTGTGTACGCCGCATTAGACTTTTCAGGTGGGTGACAACTCATCTACATTTCACAGGGGAGGTCCAAACAATATTCCATGAAAAAATCCATCCAAATGTCCCAAAATTAAGACCTCACCCGCTAATTATTCATTGGACTTGTCTACTTCTGCCCGTCACTGGAAGAACATTTCACCTCTCTTTCCTGCTTCTCCCACCAGAGTTTATCGCTGTAAAATGACATTATCATGCTGTGATGATCTTTGCTCCATTATCACCACAAACCAAACTCTGACCAAACTGGAGGTTACATTGGATGATGATGAGAAGATGTCGGACTTAGAAGTGGATCGTTGTTGTGAGGTCTTCCGGAATGCCGGCTTCACTCTGAAAAAATGGTAAGATCTGTTACATTGGAGGTAACACACATGCTAAGTCTAATGCCGCGTACACATGACCGGACTTTTCGACGGGCTGAATTCCGTCAGACTTTTCGACGGACTTTCGATGGACTTCCTTCGAATCGGACTTGTCTACACACAATCACACCAAAGTCCGACGGATTCGACTGTGATGACGTACGACCGGACTAGAATAAGGAAGTTCATAGCCAGTAGCAAATAGCTGCCCTAGCGTCGGTTTTCATCCGTCAGACTAGCATACTGACGAACAGATTTTTCGTCCGGACTCGAGTCCGTCTGAAAGATTTGAAACATGTTCTAAATCTAAAGTCCGTCTGAATTTCAACAGAAAATGTTCGCTGAAGGTCCGATGAAGCCCACACACAGTCAAATTGTCCTACGAATTTGTTCCGTCGGACCAGTTTGGTCAAAGTCCGGTCGTGTGTACGCGGCATTAGGCTCCATTCACACTAATGTATTTTTTGATGCATTTTTCAGAAATACAGGGACATTTTTTAACATGGGTTCCCATGGAACATGTTACAATCAATGCATTTTTGTACCTCTGTGTTTTTGGAAAGGGTCTTTTGCATGCAATAGACTTCAATGGACCCAAAATGCAAGTACCGCGTTTTTACCGCGATTTGTGTTTTTTTATTTTTTTTGCTGTACATACACTGTATATAACTGGTTGCTAAGGAGAGGGCTGGGAAGCCGGCCACGTGTCCTTAACAACTGATGAGTCATAAGCTATCAGCGGGCTTCTCCGCTGACAGCTGAAATGAAAAAAAAAAAGAATTGCCGGCAAAAAAACATTGTAAAAAAAAATGTCGTGGGCCCCCCTCCAGGTCCATACCAGGACCTTCAGGCCTAGTATGGTTTTGGAGGGAACCCCCACATGCCAAAATGTAACAAAATTGGTGTGGAATCCCCCCCAAAATCCATATCAGACCCTTATCCAGGGCCAGATTAAGAACTTCATGGGCCTGGTGCTGAGGATTTTGGTGGGGCCTTTTATAAACAATAAATAAAAATGAAATGCAAACAATTTTTTGTTATAACAAATTAAATTAAAGAGAGAGAGGGAGGAGAGAGAGAGAGAGAGAGAGAGGGATGAAAGAGAAAGAGAGAGAGAGGAGAGAGAGAGAGAGGGATGAAAGAGGTGTGAGGGGTAAGGGATGGAGCATGAGAGAAAGAGGATGCACATGAGCATGCGTGGGAATAACATGAACGCAGCCTGGCCAAGGCAAGTGACCGAAGGCACAGAACCCGGAAGGAAGACCGGGTGAAGATGGAAGCGCGATGTACAGCAGAGGAGTGTGAAGGGTATGACAGTGGACAGTATGCACAGCAGAGGCATGTGGAGGGTATGAGAGTGGGCACTATGTACAGGAGAGAAGTGTATGACAGCGGGCACTATGTACAGGAGAGAAGTGTATGACAGCGAGCACTATGTACAGGAGAGAAGTGTATGACAGCGAGCACTATGTACAGGAGAGGAGTGTGTAGGATATGACAGCGGGCGCTATCTATAGAAGAGAAGAGTGGAGGGTATGACAGTGAGCAGTATGTACAGGAGAGAAGTGTGGAGAGTATGACAGTGGGCACTATGTATAGGAGAGAAGTGTGTAGGATATGTCAGCGGGCGCTATGTATAGAAGAGAAGTGTGGAGGGTATGACAGTGGGCACTATGTATAGGAGAGAAGTGTGTAGAATATGACAGTGGGCGCTATGTATAGGATAGAAGTGTGTAGGATATGACAGCGGGCGCTATGTATAGAAGAGAAGTGTGGAGGGTATTACAGTGGGCGCTATGTATAGAAGAGAAGTGTGGAGGGTATGACAGTGGGCACTATGTATAGGAGAGAAGTGTGTAGGATATGACAGCGGGGGCTATGTATAGGAGAGAAGTGTGGAGGGTATGACAGTGGGCACTATGTATTGGAGAGGAGTGTGAAGGATAGGACAGTGAGTAGTATGTACAGGAGAGGAGTGTGGAGGGTATGGCAGTGGGCCCTATGTATAGGAGAGGAGTATGGAGGGTACGACAGTGGGCACTATGTACAGGAGAGAAGTGTATGACAGCGGGCACTATGTACAGGAGAGGAGTGTGTAGGATATGACAGCTGGGGCTATACATAGGAGAGAAGTGTGGAGGGTATGACAGTGGGCACTATGTATAGGAGAGTAGAATGAAGTAATCTGGGAAGGAAAAATGTAAATGTTTGTGGAAGGATGTTTAGGGACTGCGTAGTGGTTAAGCGGGCCATACATGGATTGAAATTACACCAATTAAGCAGAGACCAGCCATAGTCGATCTATGTATGAGCTACCTGGTTTTACACAAGTCAACCTATTAACCAACTTGAGTACAACCAGCCTGTCAGGTTTTACCCAAAAAAATCAGTGCTGCCAGCTATAGTTAGCAACACTAATCATTGTATTCACTGGCAGAACACAATAACACTGCAGGAGTGATTCCCCCATCCACAGGTCAGCAGGTGAGAGGATGTGTGGGGACAGGCTGGGGAGAGATACTAGTTAGTGGCTGGGTAGGCACTGGTTAGTATCAGAGCCAGATACACACATATGAGGTATCGCCACGATCGTTAGAGTGAGAGCAATAATTCTAGCACTAGACCTCCTCTAAACTATGTTACTAAACATGTAACCTGTAAAAAAAATGTAAAGCATTGCTTGGTACACAAAAAAATCGTGCTAACTTTAGTGTTTTTTTTTATGAATGAAACAGTTTCTTTCCAAAAAAAAATGTTTGAAAAATTGCTGCGCAAATATCGTGTAACATAAAAAGTTGCAAAGACCACCATTTTATTTCATAGGGTGTCTGCTAAAACAACATATATAATGCTTGAGGGTTCTGTGTAATTTTCTAGCAAAAAAAAAAAAAATGATGTTTATTACATGTCGGAGAGAAGTGTCAGAATTGGCCTGGGTGGCAAGGGGTTAATTATCATAAGTAATATACAAATAATTATTATAAGCACTGTGAGTTCATCCTCTCAGTCTGCTGCAGAGTGTTCCAGATTGTATTTATACTGACCGCTCTGTATGTAGCTTCTGACAGGCTGTGCAAGGAGCCCTGTATCTCCGGAACCATAGATGATAGCAGCCCCATTTAACCAGTGCTGGAGTGGGTCTTTAGCTACCCATCCCCAAATGTTGGGTCTCTGTGACTCCTGATCGCCGAGCTACAACCCTCAAAGTTGATCTTTTTTTTTTTTTTTTTTTCAATTAATTTTTTTTTTTTTTATTTTGGGGGGGTTTTTTTTTGATGGGGCAAATGGGCCTATCTTGAGAAAGGGGCCTGGAGCTGCAGCTCCAATAGCCCCTATGTTAATCCGGCCCTGTTCCTTTGCATGTTTGTCACACTTAAGTGTTTCGGAACATCAAACCAATTTAAACAATAGTCAAGGACAACACAAGTAAACACAAAATGCAATTTGTAAATGAAGGTGTTTATTATTAAAGGTGAAAAAAAATCCAAACCATCATGGCCCTGTGTGAAAAAGTGATTGCCCCCCTTGTTAAAACATACTATAACTGTGGTTGTCCACACCTGAGTTCAATTTCTCTAGCCACACCCAGGCCTGATTATTGCCACACCTGTTCACAATCAAGGCATCACTTAAATAGGAGCTGCTTGACACAGTAAGGTCCACCAGAAGATCCTTAAAAGCTACACATCATGCCGAGACCCAAAGAAATTCAGGAACAATTGAGAAAGAAAGTAATTGAGATCTATCAGTCTGGAAAGGGTTATAAAGCCATTTCCAAAGCGTTGGGAATCCAGCGAACCACAGTGAGAGCCATTATCCACAAATGGCGAAGACATGGAACAGTGGTGAACCTTCCCAGGAGTGGCCGGCCGCCCAAAATTACCCCAAGAGCGCAGCGACGGCTCATCCAAGAGGTCACAAAAGACCCCACAACAACGTCCAAGGAACTGCAGGCCTCACTTGCCTCAGTTAAGGTCAGCGTTCATGCCTCCACCATCAGGAAAAGACTGGGCAAAAATGGCCTGCATGGCAGAGTTCCAAGGAGAAAACCACTGCTGAGCAAAAAGAACATCAAAGCTCGTCTCAATTTCTCCACAACACATCTTGATGATCCCCAAGACTTTTGGGACAACATTCTGTGGACCGATGAGACAAAAGTGGAACTCTTTGGAAGGTGTGTGTCCAAGTATATCTGGCGTAGAAGGAACACTGCATTTCAGAAAAAGAACATTATACCAACAGTAAAATATGGTGGTGGTAGTGTGATGGTCTGGGGCTGTTTTGCTGCTTCAGGACCTGGAAGACTTGCCGTGATAAAAGGAACTATGAATTCTGCTGCCTACCAAGAGATCCTGAAGGAGAATGTCCGACCATCTGTTCGTGCACTCAAGCTGAAACGAACTTGGGTTCTGCAGCAGGACAATGATCCTAAACACACCAGCAAGTCCACCACCGAATGGCTGAAGAAAAACAAAATGAAGACTTTGGAGTGGCCTAGCCAAAGTCCTGACCTGAATCCTATTAAGATGTTGTGGTATGACCTTAAAAAGGCCGTTCATGCTCGAAAACCCTCTAATGTAACTGAATTAGGACAATTCTGCAAAGATGAGTGGGCCAAAATTCCTCCAGGACGCTGTAAAAGCCTCATTGCACGTTATCGCAAACGCTTGTTGCAGTTGTTGCTGCTAAGGGTGGCCCAACCAGTTATTAGGTTTAGGGGGCAATCACTTTTTCACACAGGGCCATGATGGTTTGGATTTTTTTTCACCTTTAATAATAAACACCTTCATTTACAAATTGCATTTTGTGTTTACTTGTGTTGTCCTTGACTATTGTTTAAATTGGTTTGATGTTCCGAAACACTTAAGTGTGACAAACATGCAAAGGAACAGGAAATGAGGAAGGGGGCAAACACTTTTTCACACCACTGTATATCATAGAGCTTACATTCTAAATGGGCGGGGTGGGACTCTTCTTCTGTCTTCTTTGTCCGGTGTGCTTCTTCCTCTGCTGCCGCTCCCGCCGATGACCCTCCTCCGATTCTGTGTCCCGCTGATCTGTCCACACCGATGTCAAGCATTTCTTGGATAAAAATGGGGGTGGGGCCATCAGATGATGTCATCCAGAGGCCCACCCCCGTATGATGTCATGGACCCATCATGCCCCGGACGGTGATGTCACAAGGGGGGTGGGGCCTCAGGGTCATGTCATCCTATGACCACGCCCCCATCATTATCTAAGAAATGCTTGACATCGGCGTGGACAGATCAGCATTGGAGGAGGGTTGTCGAGGGGAGAGGCGGCAGAGGAAGAAGCACACTGGATAAAGAAGACCGAAGAAAGAAAAAGAGTGGAAGAATAACCAGGAGAAGCCTGCATGAGGAAGATGCAGGAAAACCGGAGGAAGAAGAAGATATTTTTAATAGAAGACTTGTCACAAACTGTCTATTGTATTCTTTCACACTACACTACGTTTTTCTGGTGAATGGGTAGGGGTACAATGTATCCCATACTCATTCACATAGTGGGGAGGCCAGGATCTGGGGGCCCCCTTGTTAAATCCATACTAGACCCGTACGGACCAGGGGACCCCACGCCGTTTTTTTTTTACAATTTTTTTTTTTTTTGCCAGCAATTCTTTACATTCAGCTGTCATCGGGGACCCTTGCACTACATGGTTTTATCAAAACCACGTAGTGCAAGGGCCTGCCTGATTGCATACAAATTTAAACTCCTAAGGTTTGACCTCATATTATATGGTTTTGGTAAATCTGACAGAAAATCTAATAGTGTGTATGGGGTCTTAGACTCTGACTAGTGAAATATATGCACCATTGGATGGGGATGAGATGAAGGAAGTGGGACATTGTTTTGAGGTCTTCTGACACCCGGGCTGCACTGTAATGAAAAAAAATGGAAGGATGGGGTGACAAACATTCTATTTTGAAGCGTGACATATTGGGTATCAATTTACTCGGCGTAACATCATCTTTCACAATATAAAAAAAATTGGCTAAATTTACTGTTGTCTTATTTTTTTTATTCAAAAAAGTGTATTTTTTCCAAAAAAAGTGTGCTTGTAAGAACGCTGCGCAAATACGGTGTAACAGAAAGTTTTGTGACGACCGCTATTTTATTCTGTAGGGTGTTAGAAAAAAAAAGTATATAATGTTTGGCGTTCTAATTGTCTAGTAAAAAAAATTACTTTAACTTTTTAAGTTTGAAAAGTAGGCCTGGCCTTAAAGTGGTTAACACTCTCATCTGATCCTTTATTGAAGGGAAGTAGGATGGGAGGTATCTATAGACAGAAGAAAATAAGAACATGGTCTTGGTGAAGCCATCTCCTCCTCTGCAGGTAATACACAGATCCTGATATAAAGAGAATGTCCAGAATGGAATGATATCATTACACTGATTATTCATCATTTTCCTTTTCTTCACATACAGATGATGATGATTCTACTGACAGATATCTACGGAACGTCATTCTGTCCTTCCTCCGATTCCTCCAGTTTACATTGTATTGTTATTCCTTAAAGTGTTACTAAACCCACAACAGTAAAATCAGTCTCTATATGCAGAATAGCATACTTGTTATACTTGTTATACAGTGGTGTGAAAAAGTGTTTGCCCCCTTCCTCATTTCCTGTTCCTTTGCATGTTTGTCACACTTAAGTGTTTCGGAACATCAAACCAATTTAAACAATAGTCAAGGACAACACAAGTAAACACAAAATGCAATTTGTAAATGAAGGTGTTGATTATTAAAGGTGAAAAAAAATCCAAACCATCATGGCCCTGTGTGAAAAAGTGATTGCCCCCCTTGTTAAAACATACTATAACTGTGGTTGTCCACACCTGAGTTCAATTTCTCTAGCCACACCCAGGCCTGATTATTGCCACACCTGTTCACAATCAAGGCATCACTTAAATAGGAGCTGCTTGACACAGTAAGGTCCACCAGAAGATCCTTAAAAGCTACACATCATGCCGAGACCCAAAGAAATTCAGGAACAATTGAGAAAGAAAGTAATTGAGATCTATCAGTCTGGAAAGGGTTATAAAGCCATTTCCAAAGCTTTGGGAATCCAGCGAACCACAGTGAGAGCCATTATCCACAAATGGCGAAGACATGGAACAGTGGTGAACCTTCCCAGGAGTGGCAGGCCGCCCAAAATTACCCCAAGAGCGCAGCGACGACTCATCCAAGAGGTCACAAAAGACCCCACAACAACGTCCAAGGAACTGCAGGCCTCACTTGCCTCAGTTAAGGTCAGCGTTCATGCCTCCACCATCAGGAAAAGACTGGGCAAAAATGGCCTGCATGGCAGAGTTCCAAGGAGAAAACCACTGCTGAGCAAAAAGAACATCAAAGCTCGTCTCAATTTCTCCACAACACATCTTGATGATCCCCAAGACTTTTGGGACAACATTCTGTGGACCGATGAGACAAAAGTGGAACTCTTTGGAAGGTGTGTGTCCAAGTATATCTGGCGTAGAAGGAACACTGCATTTCAGAAAAAAGAACATTATACCAACAGTAAAATATGGTGGTGGTAGTGTGATGGTCTGGGGCTGTTTTGCTGCTTCAGGACCTGGAAGACTTGCCGTGATAAAAGGAACTATGAATTCTGCTGTCTACCAAGAGATCCTGAAGGAGAATGTCCGACCATCTGTTCGTGTACTCAAGCTGAAACGAACTTGGGTTCTGCAGCAGGACAATGATCCTAAACACACCAGCAAGTCCACCACCGAATGGCTGAAGAAAAACAAAATGAAGACTTTGGAGTGGCCTAGCCAAAGTCCTGACCTGAATCCTATTGAGATGTTGTGGTATGACCTTAAAAAGGCTGTTCATGCTCGAAAACCCTCTAATGTAACTGAATTAGGACAATTCTGCAAAGATGAGTGGGCCAAAATTCCTCCAGGACGCTGTAAAAGCCTCATTGCACGTTATCGCAAATGCTTGGTTGCAGTTGTTGCTGCTAAGGGTGGCCCAACCAGTTATTAGGTTTAGGGGGCAATCACTTTTTCACACAGGGCCATGATGGTTTGGATTTTTTTTCACCTTTAATAATAAACACCTTCATTTACAAATTGCATTTTGTGTTTACTTGTGTTGTCCTTGACTATTGTTTAAATTGGTTTGATGTTCCGAAACACTTAAGTGTGACAAACATGCAAAGGAACAGGAAATGAGGAAGGGGGCAAACACTTTTTCACACCACTGTATTTGTATCTTCCATTCCGCTATTGTAGGTGGGCTTGATGATGTCCACTTTGGCGCTATGAGCTTACACGCCTGAAATAAGATCCTAGTTAATGATATCCTGTATTCCCCCCAGGATACCCCAATCGTCTAGGATACCCAAGATGCAGCCTCCCGGTTATGGAGACATCCTGGTCCCAAAAGCACTATTAATCATTGATATTAGACATGTGCACAACAAAAAAATTTGTTTATTTTTGTTTCGTTTTTTTCGTTTCGTTTTGTTCGTTTCCGTTGATTCGTAACGATTCGTACATTCGTAAGTCATCGGTGTTCGGATTCGTAATGATTCGTACATTCGTAAGTCGTCGGTGTTCGTATTCATAACGATTCGTACATTCGTGAGAGTTATTTTTTCGTTGATTCGTTTTTTCGTTAGTTTAATTTTCGGACGCATTCGTATTTATTCGTACATTCGTAACATTCGTAACATTCGTAATCAGAGCATAATTCATAATTTTATGTAATGTGTGTGCTATTATTACATTTTAATAATTTACGAATCGAAAAAAAAAGTTACGAATCGAAAAAAAAAAAAAGTTACGAATCGAAAAAAAAGTTACGAACGTACAAATTTTTTTGTTCAATAGAGACACGGAAAATTACAAATCGGAAAAAAAAAAAAAAAAGTTACGAATCGAAAAAAAAGTTACAAATCGAAAAAAAAAGTTACGAATGTACGAATTTTTTTGTTCAATCGATTCGAAGCACATTTAGCAGCACCATTGTAGGGGACACGGAAAATTACCAATTCAACAAAAGAAAAAAGTTACGAATGTACGAATTTTTTCGTTCGTTTTTCGTTTTTCTGATTTTCTTCATTAGTACATTCGTTGTTTCTAATTTGTTTTTTTTTTTCGAATTTTCGTTGTTTTTCGGATTCGTACGATTCGAATGATTCGTTATTCGGATTCGTACGATTTGAATGATTCTTTCATTCGTACGAAAACGAACGAACGAAAATAACGAAAAAAAACGAAAAACGAAAAAAAAAAAAAACGAAACTAATTGCACATGTCTAATTGATATCACTTCGTGCCAATAGCGGTGGAGCTTGGGGCATCTCCATAACATATGGATTAAGTCCGTCGGACTCCCTTTACATCTGGGGCATTGGGCTGTATCTCTATGTTTCCATTTAAATAATTTGTCTGGTGTATAATGAGCCCTGTGTAATATGAATATTTGTGTTCAAGTTTGTGTTGGGGATAGAGATGACAGGGATGTTGCCGACAGTGCCGATTGCCTATTGTTCATCTGAGATTGTCCCTATATCACATGACCGCGCTGCTCTTGCTGGTATATTCTTTAGATTTATCATATAGTATATTATAGATTTGTGAAATCAGACCCTTTTTTCTTTTTTTTGTCTTTTCCAACAAGGCTATTACCTCTGAATAATTAAATTTAAATTCCGTCAGTCGGGCCTGTGCTTGTAATGCGTGCCTAAGCTGTAGGAATTGAAAAAATCTTTTGTTTGAGATATTATATTAATTTCTTAGTTCAATAAAGGTTTTCATCACTTCATCCTGGAAATCCTGTGTCATATACAGTGTTGGTCATCTTACTTTAAAAATGTAATTATTTAAGTTACAAATTACTTCTCCCAAAAAGTAATTGCGTTAGTAACTCAGTTACTACATTGGAAAAGTAATTAGTTACTCAGCAAAGTAACTGTGACTTTTTTTTTTAATATTCTATACGTGTAACTAAGGGGCGGGTCTAGTATTGCTGTAACCAAGGGGCGCATTTATTATTATTGTTATATATCGTGTAACCAAGGGGATGCTCTATTATTACCCTAACCAAGGGGCAGATCTGTTATAGCGTGTAAGCAAGGGGTGGGTCTATTATTATTATATCGTGTAAGGGGCGGGTCTATTATTATTATATCGTGTAAGGGGCGGGTCTATTATTATTATATCGTGTAAGGGGCGGATGGCTACAGAAGAGGGCGAATGTTAAATTAATGGGCAGAGCTCGATATATAACAATAATAATAAATGTGCCCCTTGGTTACAGTAATACTAGACCCGCCCCTTACTTACACGATAGACGCCCCTTGCAGAGTAGCACGAGCATCAGGAGCGTGCGGCATCGCCTCCTACAATTACATGTTAACTGCACCTGCGCGGTGTAGAGTTCACTCAGAGCTGTTTAGGTTCGGCAATTTTCGTAAGCTCCGTAGTCCTTCGTACTGCGCAAGCGCTGCACCTGTGCAGTACAGGGGGTCCTTATCCGGCGGGGGAACTTTTTTGGCAGGACACCGGAATTACACTACTGCCATCTAGTGGCGGTAGATGTAATTGAGGTAACTCAGCCCAAGTAATGGGAACTGAGTTACCATGAGGGGAAAAGTAATCAGTTAGATTACTCGTTACCCTCTAAAGTAACTCCGTTTATTTTAACTCAGTTACTTACATCACTGGTCATATATCTTTGTCCCTTGAGCCTCCATATCTCAAACCCTTCCAGCTTTATCAGTTCCGCATAGCTGCTATTATTCCATATAGGGGTGTATGCCGTATAACATTTTAGTTACCTATTTTTTTTAAATTTCATGCCATACCTTGTCAAACAATTCTCCCGTAATAAAGCCTTTGTTAGACCGTTGGTTTCTCGTCTCCAATACAAAGAGATCAATGTGTAATCGGGATATACTGATAATAGCAGGCTCTGTATAGAATTAGAGTCTGCCATTACTGTCCATCTAAAAAAAGTGTTGTATTTGTGAAGCTAAAATATACCTTTTTGGATGGGGAATCTCCAATCCACCTGCTCCTTTATTTAACATTAATGTTGTCAGCTTTATGGGTGGTGTTTTTTTCTTTCAAATAAGCTCTCTAAAGAGTGATTCTATTTTTCTAAACCAAAATGTTGTGATCCATACGGGAGAATTATTAAGCACATAAAGCAACTGTGGGGACCAAATCATTTCAACAAGGTTTGCCCTGCCTATCACTGTGAGTGGTAATTTACACCAACTTTGGCATTTATCCTTAAATTTTACCAATGTAGCGCCGGCACTTTTCATAAGTACGCACTATGTATGTAAATTTAGTTTTTGCTCAAAACTGTCGTTGAGTTTTGGGGTTAATTACTCTGGTTATGCTTTGGCATCAGTTTGGCTGGGCTGTATTATGGTTCTGCCTGCTCATAGGTGAGGTGCACCTGTGACCAGGCCTTAGAACGCAGTCTGGTTGGACGTATTGAGTATTAATCTCCTCTCGGAGCCAATCAGTGGGCGCGTTTGTCCCGCTGTGTATTCCGGGAGGGGGTACTTAAGGTGCTGACGTCACGTGGTTCGGGGTTCTGTTCCGGTCCAGGAGTGTCTGCTGACTCCATGGTCCTGGTCCTCCTAACAAGCCCCAGGGGCACTAATGGCCTGGGGTGGGGATCCATCCGTTTCCGAGCCTCGGAACTGGCTAGTTCGAGGCGCAGTAACTAAGGGAGGATTCTGAAGTGTTCCGGTGCCATGTCAGGATTGGAGATGCCCAGAAACTCTACATTAGGGATGGGCCCGGTGCTCGATGCGAACCCATGTTCGCATCGAGCACCGGGCGTTCGCTCGCTCGGCGAGCCCAGAACTATTTTGGCCGCTCGCATCACGTTCGTGTGATGCGAGCGGCCCCGCAATGCATTGCGGCCGGCGCGGCCGGCGCAGTGCATTGCTGGCTGATGATTGGCCAAGCATGCACTGTGACCCCCCATGCTTGGCCAATCACAGCGCCGGAAACTCGAAGAGCCATAATTGGCTACAGGCAGGACGCCTGTAGCCAATTACAGCTCAGGGGCTTTAGTACACGCCCCCTCTTATAAAAGGCCGCCACGCCGTCTGCGCCGGTCACATGCTGTTCCGGCGTAGATAGAGCAGGATCGTTCTGTGTCACTCTGCTAGATTTAGTTAGAGAGATTTACTTAGAGAGATTGAGTTAGATAGATTCATTTAGAAAGATTGGTTTAGAAAGAGGGGCTTGTAGTGTGTTCGTGGCAGGCAGGCAGAGCTCCTATATTTTGTTCCCAGAAGCACCTATAGGACTTGTAGTGTGTTCGTGGCAGGCAGGCAGAGCTCCTATATTTTGTTCCCAGAAGCACCTATAGGACTTGAAGTGTGTTAGTCCCATCACACAGACCTATATTTTCTTCCCAGAAGCACCCATAGGACTTGAAGTGTGTTAGTCCCATCACACAGAGATCATATATTTTGTTCCCAGAAGCACCTATAGGACTTGAAGTGTGTTAGTCCCATCACACAGACCTATATTTTCTTCCCAGAAGCACCTATAGGACTTGAAGTGTGTTAGTCCCATCACACAGAGATCATATATTTTGTTCCCAGAGGCACCTATAGGACTTGAAGTGTGTTAGTCCCATCACACAGACCTACATTTTCTTCCCAGAAGCACCTATAGGACTTGAAGTGTGTTAGTCCCATCACACAGAGATCATATATTTTGTTCCCAGAAGCACCTATAGGACTTGAAGTGTGTTAGTCCCATCACACAGACCTACATTTTCTTCCCAGAAGCACCTATAGGACTTGAAGTGTGTTAGTCCCATCACACAGAGATCATATATTTTGTTCCCAGAAGCACCTATAGGACTTGAAGTGTGTTAGTCCCATCACACAGACCTATATTTTCTTCCCAGAAGCACCCATAGGACTTGAAGTGTGTTAGTCCCATCACACAGAGATCATATATTTTGTTCCCAGAAGCACCTATAGGACTTGAAGTGTGTTAGTCCCATCACAGAGACCTATATTTTCTTCCCAGAAGCACCCATAGGACTTGAAGTGTGTTAGTCCCATCACACAGAGATCATATATTTTGTTCCCAGAAGCACCTATAGGACTTGAAGTGTGTTAGTCCCATCACAGAGACCTATATTTTCTTCCCAGAAGCACCCATAGGACTTGAAGTGTGTTAGTCCCATCACACAGAGATCATATATTTTGTTCCCAGAAGCACCTATAGGACTTGAAGTGTGTTAGTCCCATCACAGAGACCTATATTTTCTTCCCAGAAGCACCCATAGGACTTGAAGTGTGTTAGTCCCATCACACAGAGATCATATATTTTGTTCCCAGAAGCACCTATAGGACTTGAAGTGTGTTAGTCCCATCACAGAGACCTATATTTTCTTCCCAGAAGCACCCATAGGACTTGAAGTGTGTTAGTCCCATCACACAGAGATCATATATTTTGTTCCCAGAAGCACCTATAGGACTTGAAGTGTGTTAGTCCCATCACACAGACCTATATTTTCTTCCCAGAAGCACCCATAGGACTTGAAGAGTGTTAGTCCCATCACACAGAGATCATATATTTTGTTCCCAGAAGCACCTATAGGACTTGAAGTGTGTTAGTCCCATCACGCAGACCTATATTTTCTTCCCAGAAGCACCTATAGGACTTGAAGTGTGTTAGTCCCATCACACAGAGATCATATATTTTGTTCCCAGAGGCACCTATAGGACTTGAAGTGTGTTAGTCCCATCACACAGACCTACATTTTCTTCCCAGAAGCACCTATAGGACTTGAAGTGTGTTAGTCCCATCACACAGAGATCCTATATTTTGTTCCCAGAAGCACCTATAGGACTTGAAGTGTGTTAGTCCCATCACACAGACCTACATTTTCTTCCCAGAAGCACCTATAGGACTTGAAGTGTGTTAGTCCCATCACACAGAGATCATATATTTTGTTCCCAGAAGCACCTATAGGACTTGAAGTGTGTTAGTCCCATCACACAGACCTATATTTTCTTCCCAGAAGCACCCATAGGACTTGAAGTGTGTTAGTCCCATCACACAGAGATCGTATATTTTGTTCCCAGAAGCACCTATAGGACTTGAAGTGTGTTTAGTCCCATCACACAGACCTATATTTTCTTCCCAGAAGCACCTATAGGACTTGAAGTGTGTTAGTCCCATCACACAGAGATCATATATTTTGTTCCCAGAAGCACCTATAGGACTTGAAGTGTGTTAGTCCCATCACACAGACCTATATTTTCTTCCCAGAAGCACCCATAGGACTTGAAGTGTGTTAGTCCCATCACACAGAGATCCTATATTTTGTTCCCAGAAGCACCTATAGGACTTGAAGTGTGTTAGTCCCATCACACAGACCTACATTTTCTTCCCAGAAGCACCTATAGGACTTGAAGTGTGTTAGTCCCATCACACAGAGATCATATATTTTGTTCCCAGAGGCACCTATAGGACTTGAAGTGTGTTAGTCCCATCACACAGACCTACATTTTCTTCCCAGAAGCACCTATAGGACTTGAAGTGTGTTAGTCCCATCACACAGAGATCATATATTTTGTTCCCAGAAGCACCTATAGGACTTGAAGTGTCCTCTATTTTCTTTGCAGAAGCACCCATAGGACTTCTAGTGTGTTAGTGGCATCACACAGAGCTCCTCTATTTTCTTTGCAGAAGCACCCATAGGACTTCTAGTGTGTTAGTGGCATCACACAGAGCTCCTATATTTTCTTCTCAGCAGCACCCACAGGACTTCTAGTGTGTTAGTGGCATCACACAGAGCTCCTCTATTTTCTTTGCAGAAGCACCCATAGGACTTCTAGTGTGTTAGTGGCATCACACAGAGCTCCTATATTGTCTTCTCAGCAGCACCCACAGGACTTCTAGTGTGTTAGTGGCATCACACAGAGCTCCTCTATTTTCTTTGCAGAAGCACCCATAGGACTTCTAGTGTGTTAGTGGCATCACACAGAGCTCCTCTATTTTCTTTGCAGAAGCACCCATAGGACTTCTAGTGTGTTAGTGGCATCACACAGAGCTCCTATATTGTCTTCTTAGCAGCACCCACAGGACTTCTAGTGTGTTAGTGGCATCACACAGAGCTCCTCTATTTTCTTTGCAGAAGCACCCATAGGACTTCTAGTGTGTTAGTGGCATCACACAGAGCTCCTCTATTTTCTTTGCAGAAGCACCCATAGGACTTCTAGTGTGTTAGTGGCATCACACAGAGCTCCTATATTGTCTTCTCAGCAGCACCCACAGGACTTCTAGTGTGTTAGTGGCATCACACAGAGCTCCTCTATTTTCTTTGCAGAAGCACCCATAGGACTTCTAGTGTGTTAGTGGCATCACACAGAGCTCCTATATTTTCTTCTCAGCAGCACCCACAGGACTTCTAGTGTGTTAGTGGCATCACACAGAGCTCCTCTATTTTCTTTGCAGAAGCACCCATAGGACTTCTAGTGTGTTAGTGGCATCACACAGAGCTCCTATATTGTCTTCTCAGCAGCACCCACAGGACTACCGACTACAATGGCTGGAAGACCGCCAAGGGGAGGCAGAGCGTGCAGAGCCAAGAACACAGGGCAGGCAGGCTCTGTTTCTAGTGGACGTGGCCGTGGCCGTGGACGTGGTCGTGCATCGTCATCAGCACGTGGCCATGGGACACGCGCGTCTTTGTTTTCGGCAGCTGGACATGTGGAGCCGCATCATGCTGAAGACTTGGTAGAATGGATGACCAAGCCCTCCTCATCCTCCTCATCCTCTCTCACCCAGGCTCAGGGTACTGGCAGAGCAGCTGCCAACGCGTACTCAATGGCATCATCAGCCACCCCTTCCCTAGACCCACCATGTCCTCCTGAGGAGTCCCCCGAACTCTTTGAGCACAGTGTTGGGTACATGCTCCAGGAGGATGCCCAACGATTCGAAGGCTCGGATGATGATACCCAGCTTGAGGAATCTGGCAGTACTGTTCCACCAGCTGCAGCTTACTGCCAGGTTTGCTCTAGTGGTGAAGAGGGAGGGGATGATGAGGTCACTGACTCCACGTGGGTGCCTGAAGGGAGAGAGGATGAGGAGGAGGACGAGGAGGAGGAGGATGCGGCGTCACATGTCCAACGAGGCAGGATGCCCCCTGGAGGCCAGCTAGAGGCCAGCACAGCAACTGTACAACACCGCAGAGCTCCGCCTGTGCAGGGCGCTGCCTCTGCACGTTATCAGAAAAGTTCTTTGGTGTGGGCCTTTTTTGAGACGAGTGCATCAGATCGCACCACTGCTATTTGCAATATTTGTCTCAAGCGAATCTCGCGTGGCCAAAACATCAGCCGCTTGGGCACCACAAGCATGACCAGACATATGTCGACCTGCCATGCAGCTCGTTGGCAGGCACACATAAAAGACCCACACCAAAGAACTAAGCGGACCTCTCCTTGCTCCTCATCAGCTGGGATCTCCATCCCCACTACACCTTCAGTCCTCTCTGAAAGCTGCTCTGAGAGGACTGAAGGTGTAGAATTAGGTGTGTCACAACCAAGTACTTGCAGTACACCCGACGTCCGATTGCAGCAGGCAAATTTCCCTGCCCCAGCTGCTGGACCGTAGAAAGAAGTACACTCCCAGCCATCCACATGCCCAGCGGTTGAATGCTAGCTTGGCTAAATTGCTAGCACTTCAACTGCTGCCTTTTCAGTTGGTAGACTCGGCCCCCTTCCGTGAGTTTGTTCAATGTGCGGTTCCTCAGTGGCAGGTTCCCAAACGCCACTTTTTCTCACGGAAGGCGATTCCGTCTCTCTACCGGCATGTGGAAGGCAATGTCCATGCCTCGCTGGACAGGGCGGTCAGCGGTAAGGTGCATATTACCGCTGACTCATGGTCCAGCAGGCATGGACAGGGACGGTACATTTCTTTCACGGCCCATTGGGTCACTCTATTGGCAGCTGGGAGGGATGCAGGACAAGGTGCAGTAGTGTTGGAGGTTGTTCCGCCACCACGCCTCCAAAACGCTACTACTGCTACTGGTTGTGACACACCTCTCTCCTCCACCCCCTCCTCTTCTTCTTCCTCCAGTGCTCTGTCCTTGGAACCAGCGGTGCTCCGTAGGCGTACAAGGGGCTACGCAAGTACGCAGGCAAAAAGATGCCATGCCGTGCTTGCGCTGGTGTGTTTGGGGGACAGGAGCCACACTGGGCCAGAGGTTCTGGCAGCTCTGCAGGGGCAGGCCGAGAGGTGGTTGACGCCACGTCAGCTTAAGCCAGGAATGGTCGTTTCTGACAATGGCACCAACCTCCTCTCCGCCCTGCGACAGGGGCAGCTCACCCATGTGCCCTGCATGGCTCACGTCCTCAACCTGGTGGTGCAGCGGTTCTTGGGCAGGTTCCCAGGCTTACAGGATGTCCTGAGGCAGGCCAGGAAAGTCTGTGTGCATTTCCGCCGATCTTATAATGCCAGTGCTCGGCTGACTGAGCTGCAAAAGGAGCTGAACCTGCCCAAGAACCGCCTAATATGTGACATGCCCACCAGGTGGAACTCAACGTTGGCCATGCTGCAGCGACTGCACACGCAGCAGAGGGCCATCAATGAGTACCTTTGCGACTACGGCACCAGGACAGGGTCAGGGGAGCTTGGTTTTTTTTCCCCACGTCAGTGGAGCATGATCAGGGATGCATGCACTGTCCTCTCACCATTTGAGGAGGCCACGAGGATGGTGAGCAGTGACAGTGCATGCATCAGTGACACTGTACCTCTTGTCCACCTGTTGGAGCATACGCTGCGTGGGATAATGGACAGGGCACTTGAGGCAGAACAGAGGCAGGAAGAGGAGGACTTCCTTGCCTCTCAAGGCCCCCTTTATCCGGACAGTGTTCCTTCTGTCCCACCCATCACACAGGAAGAGGATGAGGAGGAGGAGGAGGAGGAGGAGGATTGTGTGAGCATGGAGGTGGAGCCTGGCACTCAGCATCAGCAGCAGCAGTCTTTTAGGGATGATGTACAGTCCCAACAAACCAGTGGACTTGTACGTGGCTGGGAGGAGGTGGCTGGCGATCATGTCATCCTCAGTGACCCAGAAGACTCCGGACCGAATGCCTCAGCTAACCTACGCTGCATGGCCTCCCTGATCCTGCAAAGCCTGCGGAAGGATCCTCGTGTTCTTCGGATCAAGGAGAGGGACCATTACTGGCTGGCCACTCTCCTTGATCCGCGGTACAAGGGTAAGGTTGCGGACCTTATCTTGCCGTCGCAGAGGGAGCAGAGGATGAGACATCTCAGGGAGGCCTTGCAGAAAGGTCTGTGCAACGCGTTCCCAGAAACTGGGAGGTTACAAACTCCTGGTCCTGGGCGACGAGTTGCTGAGGCTTCGGTCAGTAGCAGAAGGAGCGGTGGGGAAGGTGGACGTCTGACCGATGCGTTCAGACAATTTTTTAGTCCGCAGCCCCAAGGTATGATCGGTTCCAGCAACCATCGCCAGCGTCTGATATACATGGTGCAGGAATACCTTGGGGCAAGGTCAGACTTGGACACCTTTCCCACCGAAAATCCTCTGGCTTACTGGGTCCTGAGGATGGATCACTGGCCAGAGCTTGCACAGTATGCAATTGAGCTACTGGCCTGTCCTGCCTCCAGCGTTCTTTCCGAACGCACATTCAGTGCTGCTGGAGGATTTGTCACCGATCATAGGGTGCGCCTGTCCACCGCCTCGGTTGATCGACTGACCTTCATCAAAATGAATCAGTCTTGGATCACCACCAGCTACCAGGCACCTGAGGCGGATATAACCGAATAATTTTTAATGTCACATCCCTTCAAGACTGCCTATGCTGATGCTGAGTGACTGTCCTCTTATGTTCACTGACTATCCTCTTCCTCCTCCTCAATGATCCATGCCACCACACCAGTGCCTAAGGCACAATTTTTCAGCCCCTGTTTAACAGGGGCGTGTACATACAATTTTTATAAAAAAATGCTTCGCAACACGTGTGACTGCTGTGCTCCAAGTACAGTATCTGTGAGGGGTTGCAGTGTTGTGGCACCAGCACCAGTGCCTAAGGCACAATTTTTCAGCCCCTGTTTAACAGGGGCGGGTAATTACAATTTTTAAAAAAAATGCTTCGCAACACGTGTGACTGCTGTGCTCCAAGTACAGTATCTGTGAGGGGTTGCAGTGTTGTGGCACCAGCACCAGTGCCTAAGGCACAATTTTTCAGCCCCTGTTTAACAGGGGCGTGTACATACAATTTTTATAAAAAAAAAATGCTTCGCAACACGTGTGACTGCTGTGCTCCAAGTACAGTATCTGTGAGGGGTTGCAGTGTTGTGGCACCAGCACCAGTGCCTAAGGCACAATTTTTCAGCCCCTGTTTAACAGGGGCGTGTACTTACAATTTTTTAAAAAAATGCTTCGCAACACGTGTGACTGCTGTGCTCCAAGTACAGTATCTGTGAGGGGTTGCAGTGTTGTGGCACCAGCACCAGTGCCTAAGGCACAATTTTTCAGCCCCTGTTTAACAGGGGCGGGTAATTACAAATCTTGATCTAATAGTTCACAGCAGGGCCCATTCCTGCGCCCACCAAGAGTAACTATGAGGGCCTACAGTCTTGTGGCAACACCGTCCACCACCACCGCCAAAGGCCCAATTTTTCTGCCCTGTTCATCAGGTGCTTGCAATTACAAATCTTGATCTAATAACTCACAGCAGGGCCCATTCCTGCGCCCACCAAGAGTAACTGTGAGAGCTTACAGTCTTGTGGCAACTGTTTAACAGGGGCGTGTACATACAATTTTTATAAAAAAATGCTTCGCAACACGTGTGACTGCTGTGCTCCAAGTACAGTATCTGTGAGGGGTTGCAGTGTTGTGGCACCAGCACCAGTGCCTAAGGCACAATTTTTCAGCCCCTGTTTAACAGGGGCGGGTAATTACAATTTTTAAAAAAAATGCTTCGCAACACGTGTGACTGCTGTGCTCCAAGTACAGTATCTGTGAGGGGTTGCAGTGTTGTGGCACCAGCACCAGTGCCTAAGGCACAATTTTTCAGCCCCTGTTTAACAGGGGCGTGTACATACAATTTTTATAAAAAAATGCTTCGCAACACGTGTGACTGCTGTGCTCCAAGTACAGTATCTGTGAGGGGTTGCAGTGTTGTGGCACCAGCACCAGTGCCTAAGGCACAATTTTTCAGCCCCTGTTTAACCACTTCAGCCCCGGACCAATTGTCAGCTTAAGGACCAGAGGTCTTTTTTCAATTTCGCACTGCACTACTTTAACTGGTAATTGTGCGGTCATGCAATTTTGTAACGAAACGAAATTTGCGTCCTTTTCTTCCCACAAATAGAGCTTTCTTTTGATGGTATTTGATTGCCTCTGTGATTTTTATTTTTTGCGATATAAACGGAAAAAGAGCGAAAATTTTGAAAAAAAAGAGATTTTCTACTTTTTGTTATAAGAAAAATCTAATAAACTCAATTTTAGTCAAACATTTGGGCCAAAATGTATTCAGCCACATGTCTTTAGTAAAAAAAATGCCAATAAGCGTATATTTATTGGTTTGCGCAAAAGTTATAGCGTCTACAAACTAGAGTACATTTTCTGGAATTTACACCGCTTTTAATTTATGACTGCCTATTTCATTTCTTGAGGTGCTAAAATGGCAGAGAAGTACAAAACCCCCCCAAATGACCCCATTTTGGAAAGTAGACACCCCAAGCTATTTGCTGAGAGGCATGTTGAGCCCATTGAATATTTTTTTTTTTAGTCCCAAGTGATTGAATAAAGACAAAAATAAAAAATAATTTTTTTTTTTCTTCAAAAAGTTGTCACTAAATGATATATTGCTCACACATGCCATAGTTATATGTGGAATTGCACCCCAAAATACATTTTGCTGCTTCTCCTGAGTATGGGGATACCACATGTGTGGGACTTTTTGGGAGCCTAGCCGCGTACGGGGCCCCGAAACCCAAGCACCGCCTTCAGGATTTCTAAGGGTGCAAATTTTTGATTTCACTCCTCACTACCTATCACAGTTTCGAAGGCCATAAAATGCCAAAATAGCACAAAACCCCCCCAAATGACCCCATTTTGGAAAGTAGACACCCCAAGCTATTTGTTGAGAGGCATGGTGAGTATTTTACAGCTCTCATTTGTTTTTGAAAATGAAGAAAGTAAAGAAAAAAAATTTTTTTTTTTCTTTTTTTCAATTTTCAAAACTTTGTGACAAAAAGCGACATCTGCAAAATACTCACAATACCTCTCAGCAAATAGCTTGGGGTGTCTACTTTCCAAAATGGGGTCATTTTGGGGGGTTTTATGCCATCTGGGCATTCCATGGCCTCCGAAACTGTGATTGGCAGTGAGAAGTGAAATAAAAAAATTACTCCCTTAGAAAGCCTGAAGGCGGTGCTTGGTTTTTGGGGTTCCGTACGCAGCTAGGCTCCCAAAAAGTCCCACACATGTGGTATCCCCGTACTCAGGAGAAGCAACAGAATGTATTTTGGGGTGTATTTCCACATATGCCCATGACATGTTTGAGCAATATATCATTTAGTGACAACTTTTTGTAAAAAAAATATATATATATTTTTTTTTTTCATTATTCAATCTCTTGGGACAAAAAAAAAAAATATTTAATGGGCTCAACATTGCTCTCAGCAAATAGCTTGGGGTGTCTACTTTCCAAAATGGGGTCATTTGGGGGGGGTTTGAACTGTCCTGGCATTTTATGCACAACATTTAGAAGCCTATGTCACACGTCACCCACTCTTCTAACCACTTGAAGACAAAGCCCTTTCTGACACTTTTTGTTTACATGAAAACATATTTTTTTTTTTTTGCAAGAAAATTACGTTGAACCCCCAAACACTATATATATTGTTAAAGCAAAGGCCCTACAGATTAAAATGGTGGGTGTTGCATTTTTTTTTTCCACACAGTATTTGCGCAGCGATTTTTCAAACGCATTTTTTGTGGAAAAAATACACTTTTTTTTATTTTAATGCACTAAAACACACTATATTGCTCAAATTTTTGATGAAATAAAAAATATGATCTTAGGCCGAGTACATGGATACCAAACACGACATGCTTTAAAATTGCGCACAAACACGCAGTGGCGACAAACTACATACATTTTTAAAAGCCTTTAAAAGCCTTTACATGATACCACATTAGATTCACGGAGGAGGTCTACTGCTAAAATTACTGCCCTCGATCTGACCTTCGCGGTGATACCTCACATGCATGCTGCAATTGCTGTTTACATATGACGCCAGACCAACGCTTGTGTACGCCTTTAGCTGTTCCTTCCATTTTTTTTTTTTCTTGTAGATTTTTATTGAAGGGGGGGGGCAGGGGTGCTTTTTTTTTTTTTTTTTTTTTTTTTTCCTCTAGTTTTTTTTTTATTTATTTAGCTTTTTTATTCTATTTTTAAACTGTTCCTTCCATTTTTTTTCTTTGTTATGATTTTTATTGTTATCTCAGGGAATGTAAATATCCCCTATGATAGCAATAGGCAGTGACAGGTACTCTTTTTTTGAAAAAATTGGGGTCTATTAGACCCTAGATCTTTCCTCTGCCCTCAAAGCATCTGACCACACCAAGATTGGTGTGATAAAATGCTTTCCCAATTTCCCAATGGCGCGGTTTATATCCGGGAGGGGGGACATTCCCTCCTACTGCTTGTAAAAGCAGTCTAGAGGCTAATTACCCGCTAGAATTGCTTTTACATGAAAGCCGATCACTGGCTGAAAAGAATGATACCAAGATGATACCTAAACCTGCAGGCATCATTCTGGTATAACCATTCAAAGTCCAGCAACATACTGGACATATATTGTAATCTTTTTTTTTTTCATGCAGCCTCTTGGCTGAACGAAAAAAAGAGATTGATTGGTGGGTATGCCCACCATTAGAATACCTCCCTTCATCCACCCACTTCTAATGATGGGCATACATGCACCATTTATATATGCCGATGCATGGGGGCATCCTCCCGCAAAAGTTATGCCGTGTACACACGGTCGGAATTTCGACCGTATGTACGTGGCATTAGGAGCCAATCGCTCCTCCCCCCCCCCTGCTGCCCCCATGCTTCGGCACATATGCTCTTTTTTTTAACTGTGGTGGTGAAATCACCTCCTACAGCGTTGGAGTCGCGGCTTTATGTATCGTGGGAGCAAACGCTGTTGCTGTCAAGATAAATAAATCCGCGCTGCAACTGAATGGCGCACCTGAAAACAAAAAAATGCTTAACACTAAAACACAGTAAACAAAATTACATACCTGAAAAGCAAGCATGATAAAACATGATAAAACATAATAAAACATTGCAGAATAGAATGGAGTAAAAAAAGAGCAACAATAGAGAGAGAGAGAGAGAACAATAAAACGACAACTATTTTTGTTTTTTTTATTTTTTTGAGATTCACAGGTAAAAAAGCTCCTGACTGTTAGCGACTGAATCAAAACGCTACCACAAAAAAAATGTTAGCGATCGCAGGGATCAGGCCTGACTCTGCGAACGCTGCAGTTATGTGTGCTTAGTGTTTTGTAAGTGACAGTGATCGATCGATACTGCACTTGGGTGGGCTGGGCTGGGCGGAGGGGGAAAACGCAGGTGCTAGCAGGTATCTGGGCTGATCCCGCTAACAATGCGTTTTTTTGGAACCCTAAACTGCTGGGACGCTAGTATAGATCTGATCAGATCAGATATTGATCTGTTCAGATACTATACCACTAAGGGAGGTGTATGCTTTGCGCGTGGGTGTTTGCGGTACTGGCACTAACCTGGGGCGACGCAGACCTTATTTGACCCTAAAACCTAATTGATATCACCCGCCGGGCGATCAGGGGGTTAAACCGTTATTGGGTAATAAATGGCGGGTGCCCTGACAGTATAAAAAACAAGCTAACTAACCAGCGTCACCCGTAACAGTAATACAAAAAAAAAACTGGTTACCTAGCGACACTAATGCAGCGATCAGAAAAACGATCGCTTAGTGACACTGGCAAAAGGGGGTGAAAGGGTTAACTAGGGGCAATCAGGGGGTTAAACCTTTATTAGGTAATATATGGGGGTACCTGACGCTATATAAAAACCTGACGGGGAACCTAAATAACGAAATAACTAACTGGCTAACCAGCGTCACCAGTGACATTTTATACGGTGATCACTGGTGAAAGGGTTAACTCTAGGGGCAATCAGGGGGTTAAAACCTTTATTTAGGTTGTAATATGGGGGTACCTGACCTATAAACCTATTTATGAACCTATATAAACATGGCGGTTAACCTAAAAAAAAAAATGGTTACCTAGCGACACTAATGCAGCGATCAGAAAAACGATCGCTTAGTGACACTGGCAAAAGGGGGTGAAAGGGTTAACTAGGGGCAATCAGGGGGTTAAACCTTTATTAGGTAATATATGGGGGTACCTGACGCTATATAAAAACCTGACGGGGAACCTAAATAACGAAATAACTAACTGGCTAACCAGCGTCACCAGTGACAGTTATACGGTGATTACTGGTGAAAGGGTTAACTCTAGGGGCAATCAAGGGGTTAAAACCTTTATTTAGGTTGTAATATGGGGGTACCTGACCTATAAAACTATTTATGAACCTATATAAAACATGGCGGTTAAAATAAAAAAAAAAATGGTTACCTAGCGACACAATGCAGCGATCAGAAAAACGATCGCTTAGTGACACTGGCAAAAGGGGGTGAAGGGGTTAACTAGGGGCAATCAGGGGGTTAAACCTTTATTAGGGGGGGGTGGGGGGCTACCTAGGACCTAAAACTAACTGCCCTGACAGTTATTACAGTCACACTGACACTAAATGCAGTGATCAGTAAATAAATGATCACTGCAATTAGTGACACTGTGACTGGGGGGGGAGGGGGTGATCTGGGGGGTGATCTGGGGGTGACAGGGGGGTGGATTGTGTGCCTATGTGTACTGGTGTCAGTGTACTGTTTGTGCACTAACCTTTACATCTTCTGTGCTCGGCGTTCCGGTCACATAGACCGGCGCACCGAGCGTGACATCACTTCCGCCTTCCTGTCTATACAATAGACAGGAAGGGGAAGCTTTTCATTCGCCAGGAGCGATCGCGAGGGGGTGGCCAGAAACCACTGGCCGTCCCCTCGTCCCGGATCGCTCCTGAAGCGATGCCGACCGTCCCCGCCGGCGGAGGGGGGTCCGATCGGACCCCCCAACCGCCTGAAGAATGGCACGTACAGGTACGTGGTTCTGCCTGTACGTGCCATTCTGCCGACGTATATCTACATGGGGCGGTCGGCAAGTGGTTAACAGGGGCGGGTAATTACAATTTTTTAAAAAAATGCTTCGCAACACGTGTGACTGCTGTGCTCCAAGTACAGTATCTGTGAGGGGTTGCAGTGTTGTGGCACCACCAGTGCCTAAGGCACAATTTTTCAGCCCCTGTTTAACAGGGGCGTGTACATACAATTTTTATAAAAAAATGCTTCGCAACACGTGTGACTGCTGTGCTCCAAGTACAGTATCTGTGTGGGGTTGCAGTGTTGTGGCACCAGCACCAGTGCCTAAGGCACAATTTTTCAGCCCCTGTTTAACAGGGGCGTGTACTTACAATTTTTTAAAAAAAATGCTTCGCAACACGTGTGACTGCTGTGCTCCAAGTACAGTATCTGTGAGGGGTTGCAGTGTTGTGGCACCAGCACCAGTGCCTAAGGCACAATTTTTCAGCCCCTGTTTAACAGGGGCGGTAATTACAAATCTTGATCTAATAGTTCACAGCAGGGCCCATTCCTGCGCCCACCAAGAGTAAACTATGAGGGCCTACAGTCTTGTGGCAACACCGTCCACCACCACCGCCAAAGGCCCAATTTTTCTGCCCTGTTCATCAGGTGCTTGCAATTACAAATCTTGATCTAATAACTCACAGCAGGGCCCATTCCTGCGCCCACCAAGAGTAACTGTGAGAGCTTACAGTCTTGTGGCAACACCGTCCACCACCACCGCCAAAGGCCCAATTTTTCTGCCCTGTTCATCAGGTGCTTGCAATTACAAATCTTGATCTAATAACTCACAGCAGGGCCCATTCCTGCGCCCACCAAGAGTAACTGTGAGAGCTTACAGTCTTGTGGCAACACCGTCCACCACCACCGCCAAAGGCCCAATTTTTCTGCCCTGTTCATCAGGTGCTTGCAATTACAAATCTTGATCTAATAACTCACAGCAGGGCCCATTCCTGCGCCCACCAAGAGTAACTGTGAGAGCTTACAGTCTTGTGGCAACACCGTCCACCACCACCGCCAAAGGCCCAATTTTTCTGCTCTGTTCATCAGGTGCTTGCAATTACAAATCTTGATCTAATAACTCACAGCAGGGCCCATTCCTGCGCCCACCAAGAGTAACTGTGAGAGCTTACAGTCTTGTGGCAACACCGTCCACCACCACCACCACCCCCAATTTTTTTGCCCTGTTCAACAGGTGCATGCAATTACAAATCTTGATCTATTAACTCAAAGCAGGGCCCATTCCTGTGCCCACCAGTCTTGTGGCTACACCAACATCTAATAGAGCAAATTTCTGCAGAGTATATACGCCAGGCCCCTACTTTCAAACATCCAACTTACAAACGACTCCTACTTGCAAATGGAAAGAGAAAACAGGAAGTGAGAGGAAATCTACCCCTAGGAAGGGAAATTCTATCCTGTTAGATTTAATTTGGGAAAAAGGTATCTCCTCTCTACTGATACTTTATCACCAATCCTTGTTTCAATTAAAACCCCACTTTTTCCAAAAACATTTGTCATTGGGACGGAAAGTGAGGTGACATGTTCTGAACAGATGTGCAAAGACAGCAAATGTTACAGGGGTGATAACCCCTCCCTATGTTCTCCAAAAAGCTTAAAAATAGATTTTTTTGGGATGGAGCTACACTTCATAATGTACCTGTTCAGATTCTACTTAAGAACAAACCTAAAGCCGCAAGTGGTTTTAAATGGCTTCTTTTTTTCCTTTACAAATGTCATTTTGTGCAAGGACAGTTCTAAACACGGGAAACACATGCCACTTCACAGGCATACTTTAGACACCCCCCAGGTACCATATTTAAAGGAAAATTTCACTTTTTTTTTTTCACTTTATGCATCATTAAAATGACTGCTCCCGAAAAAACGTTAGTTTTTAAAAGTTCTTTTTGCATTGATATATGTCCCCTGGGGCAGGACCCGGGTCCCCAAACCTGTTTTATGACATTAACATGCATATTGGCCGTTGTAATTAGCACTTTTGATTTCGAACGTTCGCGTCCATTATAACGTATAGGGTTCGAAAATTCACGCGAACTTTCGGTCCGTTCGAAGGTTCTGGTGCGAACCGAACCCGGGGGTGTTCGGCTCATCCCTACTCTACATGCGACCAGGGGAGGACTCTTTGGAGGAGGGCCACGCTCGAGGCTGGCTGCTCGGTAAGAGCCTGGAAGCTGAGCTGTAAGGACACTAATTGAATCCACATTTCTTACGGTATCGCCGGATCGGCTGCAAGATACAGGTGCTGAAAGAAACGTTCCTAACCTTATCCTTCAGTTACAACTAAGTTCCTGTGAGAGACTTTTGCGTCCATTTAAAGTTTAACAATCAAGTCTGTGGCAGAGACTTTGCTAAGCTAAAATCACTTGTTGGCTGCTAGATCTACAAGCAAGGATTTATCCAACAGTTGAGTTATCCAGTTGCGAGTGGCTACTCCCTGGATCATCTAAATAGTGTCAGCAGTTCTAAAGGTACCTGAGCTTCTATACCCATACCCTCTATTCCCAACTGAGAGACTGTGTTTCTGTTCAATGTTTTAAGCAAATAAAAATCCTAAAAAGGAATTCAAGTGTCAGTCTCCACAGATACTGGGTATCAACCCTGGGAACCCCTAGACAAGAACGACGAGCTACAAGGCGGAGGAGGTAATTGCTAAGCCCAGAAAAATCCAGCGGGGTTATGGCGCTACACCAATAAATGTTTATGATTCAGTTTAACAATATCTTTTGCATTTCGTGAAATCTCAATCCCCAGGTATCTCACTAAATGCTTAATTTGAATTGAGACGCGTGATTTAGTAAAGGGACTTTTCATTTGTCTAATGGTAGTAGTTCAGACTTATCCCGATTATTCTGGTACCCCGAGATTCACCCAAATATGGAGATAAGGCTCATATGTTCAGTTAATGACATTGAGGTACCACCCAGGAAAATAAGGACATCATCTGCATAGAGAGCTACTTTGCCCTCTCTTCCTGCTCGTCGAAATCCAACTATTTTCACTGATTGTCTAATCGCAAGGGCAAGAGGTTCCAATGCTATCGCAAAGAATAGTGGGGACAGAGGGCATCCCTGCCTAGTCCTAAGGGTCTGGATAGTGTATTGTTAATTCTTACAATTGCTTTTGGTTCCCTATATAACATTTTGACCAATTTTAAAAATCCTGGGCCTATACCAAAAGCCTCCAATACGGCCCATAGGTATTCCCATTCCACCATATCAAAGGCTTTTTGGGCATCCAGGAACAATATTAGACATGTGCAATTCGTTTAGTTTTTTTTCGTTATTTTCGTTCGTTCGTTTTCGTACGAATGAACGAATCGTACGAATCCGAATAACGAATCGTTCGAATCGTAAGAATCCGAATAACGAATCGTTCGAATCCGTTTAACGAATCATTCGAATCGAACGAATCCGAAAAACAACGAATGTACGAATGAAATAAATCCGAAAAACGAAAACAGGAACAACGAAAATGAACGAAAAAATTCGTACATTCGTAACTTTTTTTTTTCGAATCGTGATTTTCCGTGTCTCTTACAATGGCGTTGCTTAACGTGCTTTGAATGGATTGAACGAAAAAATAGTTACATTCGTAACTTTTTTTTTCGATTCGTAACTTTTTTTTCAATTTGTAACTTTTTTTTTTTCGATTCGTAAATTATTAAAATGTAATAATAGCATACACATTACATAAAATTATGAATTATGCTCCGATTACGAATCTACGAATGTTACGAATGTACGAATAAATACGAATGCGTCCGAATTTCAAATAAACGAAAAAAAGAAAATGAAACTAACGAAAAAACGAATCAACGAAAAAATAACTCTTACGAATGTACGAATCGTTCCGAATACGAACACTGACGACTTACGAATGTACGAATCGTTACAAATACGAACACCGACGACTTACGAATTTACGGATCGTTACGAATCAACGGAAACGAAAAAAACGAAACGAAAAAAAATGAATTTTTTTTGTTGTGCACATGTCTAAACAATATTGCTCTGGATCCTGTATTTTCCATAGGGAGCTGCATGTTTAAAAAAAGTATATGTATATTAGTTGAAGCTGCTCTAGTTGGAATAAAACCTGTTTGGTCCTCATGAATCAAGGTGTAAACCGGTTCCCGACCGGCGCACACAGATGAACGTTGGCATAATGGCATGGACAGGCATAAGGTCGTACAGGTACGTCCCTTTAAATTTGCAGCCGTGCCATCGCGTGTGCGCCCCGGTCGGGACCTCCGTGAGTCAGATCGCGGGTCCCGCAATCCTCTCGCAGGGAGGAAGATCGAGGAGATGCTAAAGTAAACAAGCATCTCCCCATTCTGCCTAGTGACAGTGTCACTGATCTCTGCTCCCTGTGATTGGAGCAGAGATCAGTGATGTGTACAACACAGCCACGCCCCCAACAGTTAGAATAACTCCTCAGGACACACTTAACCCCTACACTGCCACCTAGTGGTTAACCCCTTCACTGCCTGTGTCATTTACACAGGAATCAGTGCATTTGTATAGCACTGATTGCTGAATAAATGACAATGGTCCCAAAAATGTGTCAAAAATGTTCGATGTGTCCGCCATAATGTCACAGTCACGATAAAAAACGCTGATCACTGCCATTACTAGAGAAAAATAAATTATTAATAAAAATGCCATAAAACTATCCCCTATTTTGTAGATGCTATAACTTTTGTGCAAACCAATCAATAAACGCTTATTGCGATTTTTTTTTTTACCAAAAATATGTAGAAGAATACGAATTGGCCTAAACTGAGGGAAAAAAAATTGGGGGGATATTTAGTATAGCAAAAAGTAAAAAATAATGTGTTTTTTTTCAAAATTGGCGCTATTTTTTTTGTTTATAGCGCAAAAAATAAAACCCGCAGGGGCGATCAAATACCACCAAAAGAAAGCTCTATTTGTGGGAAAAAAAGGAAATCAATTTAGTTTGGAAGCCACGTCGCACAACTGCGCAATTGTCAGTTAAAGCGACGCAGTGCCGAATCGCAAAAAGTGGTCTGGTCTTTGGCCAGCAAAATGGTCCGGTCGGAAAGTGATTAATATAGCATGATAATCTGTTTGCAAGAACCTGGGGCCAATATCTTAACATTTGAGGTAAGGAGGGAGATAAGGGGCGATAAGACTCAGGCAGCATTGGGTCCTTACCCTGTTTTGGAATTACTATAATTATCGTTTCCTGCATTGGCTCAGGGAGTCTCGGTTTCTGAAAGGCGCCATTTAGTACTTCTAATTACACGGTCGGAATTTCCAACAACAAATGTTTGATGTGAGCTTGTTGTGGGAAATTCCGACCGTGTGTAGGCTCCATCGGACATTTACTACCACGTGATCAGCTATCAGCCAATGACAGCTGATCATGTGATAATAACAGAGCCGGTAATCGGCCTTTTTTCCTCCTCGCGCTGACAGCGCGAGGAGAAAAAAAAAAAAAACCCATCACCGGCGGCAGTGAGAGGGACATCAGTCCCTCTCACTGCAATGTGCCCAACAATGTGCCCAATCCATGGTGCCCACCTTTGCCCAATTAAATTGCCACCTACCAGTGCCCACAGTGCCATCTGTCAGTGCCCACAGTGCCATTGGTCAGTGCCATCTGTCACTGCCCACAGTGCCATCTGTCAGTGCCCACAGTGCCAGTGCTGCACATAAGTGTCACCTACCAGTGCTCATCAGTGTCACCTACCAGTGCTCATCAGTGTCCCCTACCAGTGCCCATCAGTGCCACCTATCAGTGCCCATCAGTGCCACCCATCAGTGCCCATCAGTGTCATCTATCAGTGCCCATCGGTGCCACCCATCGGTGCCACCCATCGGTGCCCATCAGTGCCATCTTTGCTGTCCCCATCAGTACCGACTTATCTGTCCCCACCAGTGCAGCCTATCAGTGCCCACCAGTGCAGTCTATCAGTGCCCACCAGTGCAGCCTATCAGTGCCAACCAGTGCAACCTATCAGTGCCCACCTGTGCCGCCTCATCAGCGCATATCAATGAAGCAGAAAAATTAGCAAAATTTTATAACAAACTATTAAACAAAAATCTTTTTTTGTTTGTTTAGCAAAAAATAAAAACCCATCGACCGCATTAAGAAGCTATAGGGGGGCGCGGCAGGTGGTTAAGGGGAACTCCGTGCTTTTTTTTTTTCCTTTATTTTTTATTGCTGGAATGCTCTGCATGTTTTTGTGCGATTCCCATGCGGTTCAGTGCATAATTATATCTCAGAGCGCCAGAACAGGAATGTATTAATTTGTCTAGTCCCTATAATGTTATAATGTTAGTCTGTTAAACCTATGAGCGCATGCTACTGTTAATATCACAATAATACGAGGTTAGCTATGAAACCAAACACACGGCTAGGAATAATCAAATCTTATTTATTTCCCAAGAATCAGGAATGCTAACATAAAGTAATAAAAGACATTACAATATCACAAGGCTTACAATCAAATCATATAATACAAGAATATCAAAGATACTTATCACAGGGCCCTCCTTGTAGCCTCAAAAAATGGCCGCCAGACCATGAGGTGACCAGAGACATCTTCTCATGTCAGGGATTCCCAGCAAACAGAGACAAGAGCTCTCTGCGAATTCCTTTTACCAAGCTCACTCATTCAAACCCCCCCCCCCCCTTTGCCTTCATCCAATGAACACCAGCAAAAGGTGATCCAGGACACTCTCCACTCAGGGGCTGTGCCTCTAGCCTGGAGCCGTCTTCACCGCAGGTGGGCCCAGCCATTGCTTCTGAATACAAAGCTTGCTTACTTGGCAATCTGGCTTGCAGCAAAACAGGAAGTGAACCGCAGAAATATTAAATCCAACATATGCCGCTTTGCGACTGAAAGTCGCATAAAAACCCTTCTTCAGACACGGCTCCTATTGAACAGTACATAACTGTTTTGTCCCTGACATGCGTTTCCAAACCAGTATCCATAGAACAGTCCTTTAAACGTCTTAACGTGTTGTATTTTTACAACATGTCCCTGACATGCGTTTCCAAACCAGTATCCATAGAACAGTCCTTTAAACGTCTTAACGTGTTGTATTTTTACAACGTGTGCAGAAACAGCTCCTATGGAACAGTCCATTGTGGTCTTACTGTGTTATGCTTCCCGACACGTGCCGCTTTGCCACTGAGTGACACATCTTTCTTCAGCGACAGCTTCCATGTCGCCATTATGTATCTTTGGTATCTTCCGGACGGATGCAATACAGGCAAGGGGTATCCATTCATTCACCATTCACCAGTACACATTCAGAGCAACATATGAAACAGCTCTCAAATACTGATCTATTATTTAGATAAGTCTCGAGGAGGGCCTTATTCACCCACATTAATAACCTACAATACTCATAGGTCACACTATACCATAATCTAAATCAACTTATTACCATACTATATACATATATATGTGTCCCGTCCATTTATGCACCCTGCTCCCAACCCTATAACCCTTTACTGTACATATGGGTCGGGATTAGGCAGGCTTGCTCACAACGGTATTGCAGGGCTCTGACTTGGCAGCAAGGTCTCTAATTTGTACACAGAGACTCTACTGTCAATTCGTCCCTCAACTTGCATAGCCAAATGGGAGACCCTTCTATATAAATATTGAGTCTAATCACACATATAAATTTGCAAAAATTACAAAACCACACAATTCCATCCCTGTGCCTGGATTTCAGAGACCATGCCCAGGGTATACCATGCACCTCTACCTATGGTTAGGTTCAAGGAACCTTCCAGTTTTATGACTAACATTACATCGGCATTCTTTAGGACAAAGAAACAAACTTGTCTATGTCCCAAATGACACCCAGGTGCTTCCTCCCCAGCAATGATCCCTGAAATAACTTCCCAACATTTTTACGTTCACCACCATGATGTATTGACCTGGCATACAAAGGACATCATGGTCATACTTCCGACCGAAGGAAGTATCAACCTGCTTCCATCTCCTCTGATCACATGTGGGTGATTTAGCCTCAAATGCGACAAGATAGAATCCCCAATCAGTAAGCCCATTGATGCCACCAAACATACAGACCAAGTCCGCACTTCTGTATATGGGATCATACAGCCTAACACCTTTCACCATCCAAACTGGTACAGCCCATCCAGGCATTCGACCACCATTTTGGATTAGTGTAGGCGACGTGTTTTGGCAGAGTCTTACTGAGCGGTGATGCTAACTCATCAGGCCACTTCCCTTTATACAGAGATTGCACAATCAGCTTGATGCTGGTTGACACTTCCGTCCGCCACTGCGTGTACGCCAGAGCCCATGACCGATTTCCATCCTGTACCCTCACACCCTCCACCAACCTCTCAATATGGTTCACCAAATCTGGAGCTAATTTACCCTGGGTATTTTGTGAATGTTATTAAGGATGCCACCAATCTCTCTGAGTAACAAAGTCCCGCTCAAGCTATGGCTGAGAGTTTGTTCCTCAGGATACCGATGTCTACTCCATTACCAACACCCATCCCAGCTCCTATTCCCCCAATATAGTGCTGAATACATGCCTCCTCTTGTGGTTACTCCTCAGAGATAAGCATCCTGCATGCACCTTATTCTGTGTCCGCACATCTCTGGGAGTAAGTCCCTGGTACGATGACAGCACTTGATTCAGCGTATACTCAGCAAATATAGGGTAATAGGTTTTATCAACCACTGTGAGATGTTGCAGCGCCATGTGGTGAAGGCATACTGTACTCTGGTAGTCAGCGTTTGCTCCCTTTATCTATCGGAGCATGCTCCTGTGTGTATACACTGGCATTCCCTGTGCAGGGTTTCAACTTCTCAGGTGAGACCTCAACCAGGCGCATCTCCCCCATACAAGGAAATGTTCACCCCATTGATGTGTCACCTGACACCCTCTAGTCCGGCCAACAGACACCTTATTATGTATAAGTGCTCGCCTCCTGGGTACCTGCACCATATAAACTCCGTTACGTCAATACATGTCATACATTACACAACTTTTCTTATTTCAACTCCTCCCTCCAACAAAAACATATATATTTTACATTTTCATGTTCTGATGGATTGGATGTGTTATGTTCCTTCCCCCAACCTCCAACCCATTGTACGTATATTAATAACACGTTTGCATTCATCAGGAGAGAGTTCAGCAAAAAAAAATGTTTCAAGTCTTATTGATAGGCACAGTCTTTCAGATTCAGCACCAGATCGTCCATAGGAAAAGAAAAAGTGTTAAAGTGAATCTTTTTGTTTGTCCCGTCTCTCCTGATATTTAGTAGAATAAATTTGGGGCGTGGTATGGCACAGACAAACTGCCAACCAGATGATCATCTGTCATCCATTTTCCAGAACCTTTCCAATCTCGCTCCACCAGGATTCTGGAATTGAACAACAAGAGCAGAATCAAATTCTTATCCATAATATCTGCTTGCTTATTATATTTACTCCTATTTCCCTCCTTGGAACTCAGGAACTTAGTATTCCTGGCTTCTGCAATTTGACCAAACTATCAAAAACAACCATGACCTCTTTAGGCAGAACTCACTCTAAAATGGATCCCCATGGTATGGTCAAAATATTCAAAACAGACGTCAATGTTGTTTCTCAAAAATTCTAAAATTAAAACACTAAAAAAAAAAAACATGCATTTATCTTTATCTTCAAGATGTATGCACTAATCCCCTTTCAGGTGTACAAAGCCTAAACCTTTTGGAGCTTTTTACACCTGAACAAAACAACAATAAAATAGCTGACTAAGCCAATACCCAAAAACAAAAAAAAAAATATGTTTTTTTTTGTTTGTTTTTTTTTTTCAAAAAAAAAAACAAAAATTTAAAAAAAAAAAACATTAAAAGTCTGGCCATTATCACCCAAGAACAACATGACAAGACAACCACCATACAACAATGACAAACACTCAACTTTTAATTAAAGACATCCATGGATTTTCTCCTGAGAAGAGTACATGTTTCTTTTTTTTTATCTGAAAGACAATAAGTTAATGGGAAAAACAACACAAACAAAACATTTGTAACTTCATCACAACATTTGCTACCTCATTTGTAACTCTTTAGTTTTGTCAGATTATTGTTTAAATGTTTTCATTGTTTGCAAACAATTACTAATTAATGAGCTCATGGTACCATGTGATAATCGATTATGCATTTACAATAACCTAACCCCCGTGTTGGTCTCACTTTGACGGACCTGCAAACAAAACACAAATGTTTAGTATCCAAACCTGTCCTCTCCCTGATTTCTGGAAGAGGAACACAAAGACAATGATTAAACACGATTATCATGACAATTGACTTTAAGTGCCCCAAGTCTCTTTTCATTAATTGTACTGCTAGGGGAACACCGAGTTGTAGTATAAACAACTAAACTAAAAAAATAAAAATTACAAACATTAAAACTAAAACAAAAATTAATAAAAAAAAAAAAAAATTGAAAAAAAAATAAAAAAAAAAAAAAAAAAAAAAAAAAAAAAATATAATAAAAAAAAAAAATAAAAATAATTAAAAAAAAAAAATTATAAAAAAAAAATTTAAAAAAAATTAATGGAAAAAAAAAAAAAATTAATAATAAAGAAAATTAAAAAAACTAATAAAAATTCATTAAATTAATAAAACATTAAACCTTATAAAAAAAATTACAAAAATACTTAAAACCTTATTCATAGGAAGGAAACTTTGATCAGAGTATTTTTAACATACTTGCAGCTGACTAAGTGCTGCTAGCATTGCTTCCCCCAGTGCTATGTTTGAATAACCATGCGGCTACTTCCATTTTGATTTTATGCAACTGTCCTACATATTGCTTTTCAGTTTGTAGACTCCGTAATTGGGTCTTAACGGGGAATTGGGTTTGCTTACTATGGGCTCCATGCTTTGGATTGCTACCCCACCTGGCCGAATAACATTCATAATGCCTTGGGGTAGTTTTCAGGTATGATCTTTTTTTGATATCGTTATTCGCCCAACAATATTTTGCAATGTGCCCTCCCCTTTTGCACAAACAACATTTTAGCTCTGGCTTCCCTGCATAGGCCCTTTTTTTGCCATCTTGTGCTGGAAACTCACATTGCTGGATAATATTACTGTGATTGGAATTAACAGACTTTACACTTTCATCGTCTGAGGAGTCATCAGAAGTTTCCATTTCAACTCTGAATCAATTTCAAGCGCAGTTATCACGTTTGTATTTACGTCTCCAGCATCGATTCCCATCATAGTAACATGATTTGCAGCAACAATAGCATACGGGTTCTCTTTATGTTCCACTTCTATTTCTGTACACTGAGCATGTGCGGAGGGTACCTCCACCATTGCATCTTCGGCTAGTGTATGTTTGGAGGATAAATCCATTATGGCTGCCTGTGCACCCTGTAATTCCTCCTTAAGCATTGTGATAACCTGCAAATTCTCAGCCTCCCTTTGATTCAAAAAGACGATGCAACCTTCTCTTAACTCACACGTTTTCCCTAATTCATCTACTCTCTGTTCCAATTCGCCTTTTTCCGTCACTAATTGTTCAATCTGCCTACGCGCTTGTGCATCTGCATTTTCAACCCTAATTAATATATCTTTTGTTATATTTTGTAGCTGCTGCATGAATTGCTTCCTTTCATCTATCCATTCTGATTCTTTCTGTTCAGAAATATGTTTCATCTTAAGAAGCATGCCTATCAAATTTGCGACCCTCTGTTTTCTGCCTTTTTTTGATTTATTACTTATAAGGCTGTTATGTGTATTACATTGTGTCAAAAGTTCATTAAATTGTTGTGTCAACCCACCTTCTTGTGTAGATTGAAATCTAATAGCCCCATGTTTAGCGATGAATAGCTCGATGGCCTCCATTGATATGCTAATTAGCAAGCCCTCTATACTGGAGCTGTAAAACCTGTTTTGGTTACACTGCACTACAGACAAACAGATAGGCTATTCAAAGGTTTCGCTTGCAAGCTAGTTTGTAGTCCCACAACAGCCTACAACAAACAAAAAAAAAACTACCCCTTGCTACCTGTAGTTCTACAGCCTACACAAGGCACATCCTAAGACACAAGGCAGACTCTTAATCAATGCCTTCCTGTTAGTTTGCAGGCCACATTGAACTTCTATTGGATCAGAGAGTTATGTCACTCTCACGTGAGTAGAAATAATAAAAATGACAAAAAAAAAAAATGACAAAAAAAAAAAAAACTTCCAAAAAAAAATAAACTAACAATATCTCTATCACTTTTTTTTTTTTTTCCTCAAAGATGTATGGTAATTCCTGTCAATTCCTAACCAAGGGTGATCAGCCCTTTACTCATCAGCCCTCTTGACCAGCTACAAGTATTCTAACACTTTGCATTAGCAATACAACATTTAACATATATATACATATCTCGGATAATAAAAAAAAGGTCTCACCAGATTTGTCGCGCGTCCGCTATCCGATGAAATATTTCACCAAATTTTTATGATCATCCAAGCGTGGTTTCAGAATTCGCGAGCCAGCGCCAATCTTGTCCACACGAGAGACGATTTTCAGTTCTGGGTGTCTTTGATTACCAGGACTCAAAACAAAAATACATTAGTTTGTGGATTCTGTGTAAAAATACATTCTACACGCCTTTGGGGTGCCATCTGATATACGCGATAAATAATTATATCTGTGTATTAATTTGTCTAGTCCCTATAATGTTGTTAGTCTGTTAAACCTATGAGCGCATGCTACTGTTAATATCACAATAATACGAGGTTAGCTATGAAACCAAACACACGGCTAGGAATAATCAAATCTTATTTATTTCCCAAGAATCAGGAATGCTAACATAAAGTAATAAAAGACATTACAATATCACAAGGCTTACAATCAAATCATATAATACAAGAATATCAAAGATACTTATCACAGGGCCCTCCTTGTAGCCTCGAAAAATGGCCGCCAGACCATGAGGTGACCAGAGACATCTTCTCATGTCAGGGATTCCCAGCAAACAGAGACAAGAGCTCTCTGCGAATTCCTTTTACCAAGCTCACTCATTCAAAACCCCCCCCCTTTGCCTTCATCCAATGAACACCAGCAAAAGGTGATCCAGGACACTCTCCACTCAGGGGCTGTGCCTCTAGCCTGGAGCCGTCTTCACCGCAGGTGGGCCCAGCCATTGCTTCTGAATACAAAGCTTGCTTACTTGGCAATCTGGCTTGCAGCAAAACAGGAAGTGAACCGCAGAAATATTAAATCCAACACTAGTGATCAGGAACAGTGATCTCTCTCCTCCTCCAGTCAGTCCCCTCCCCCCCACAGTTCAAAACACCTCCCTAGGGAAAACTTAAAGCGGAAGTAAACCCATCCATAAAACAGTTTCATTTCCGGCACGTGCCAGAAATGTATCACTCCCATTGGTTGTGCTCGCAACCAAACTGTCAAACCATCCAATGGCTGGTGTCTAAACTGATCACATGTGCAGCACCGTGGCAGTTGTAGATTAAACCGAGGCAAAGATGGCCGCTTCCTTGGCTGAAAACGATAGGATAACTATAAACTAACTATAAACCAATTAGTACACCCTTAGGCCCCGTGCACACGGTCGGAAATTCCGACCACAAAATCCGTCGGATTTTTTCCGGTGGATTTTGTCCGACACTGGTGTTGCATACACACGGTCGGACAAAGTTGTCGGAAAATCCGATCATCCTGAACGTGGTGACGTTCGTTGCGTATGACGGGACTACGTAGAGGCTAGTAGCCAATAGCTTTGGTCTTGTAATGTGATCTGAGCATGCGTGGCACTTTTTCTTTCGGAATTCGCTACACACGATCAGAAAAAATCCAATAGGACTTTGCTCTCGGAAAATTTGAGAGCAGGATCTCAAACTTTTTCCGTCGGAAACTCAGACGGAAAAAGTCCGATGGAGCCCACACACGGTCGGAATATCCGACAACATGGTCCGATAGGACATTTTCCGTTGGAAAATCCGACCGTGTGTACGGAGCATTATTGTGATTTTTTTTTGTTACCAAAAATATGTAGAAGAATACATATCGGCCTAAACTGATGAAGACTTTTTTTTTGGATATTTATTATAGCAAAAAGTAAAACTTTTTTTTCTTCAAAATCATCGCTCTTTTTTTGTTAATAGCGCAAAAAATAAAAACTGCAGAGGTGATCAAATACCACCAAAAGAAAGCTCTATTTGTGGGGGAAAAAGGACGTCAATTTTGTTTGGGTACAACATCGCAATTGTCAGTTAAAGTGATGCAGCGCCGTATCGCAAAAAAAATGGCCTGGTCATTAAGGGGGCAAATCCTTCCGGTCCTTAAGTGGTTAATAAATGCACTGCAAATAGATCTCATGGTACCATGATCCAGTGCAGGCAAACACACTGCATTTGTGACCTGCGTTTGGGGGGGTTAACTTAACATTGACATCTGCTGCAGATCACAACTGCAGTGTATTCTGGAAACACGCATGGAGTTAGGGTTGCCACCTTATCCCTTTAAACCCAAACACATATGAATTACACGGGTTCTGAGGCTAATTTAATGCAGATAACGCACAAAGTGAGTTTAATTACCACCTTAATCAGCCACAGAACCTGTGTAATTAATATGTGTTCGGGTTTAAAGGGATGAGCTGGCAACCCTACCAGTGTTGGTCATCTTACTTTAAAAAAGTAATTAGTTAAAGTGGGGTTGCGGTCCAAAAAAAAAAAGGGGCTTAAAAATCATAAAAAAAATAAAAAAAAAAAAATTGGAAAAAAAAAAAATGTTCTACTCACCTCTAAATGCCTGTTGCTAGGGGGTCCCTCGAAGTCTGCCACCTTCATTGCCCGGGCAAAACGTCACTTCCCCCTCGGCGCCGCACAGTCATCTGGGACCTGTCACGTGTCCCAGATGACTGAGCGTCAAATCACGGCGCACGGCGCCGCTCGCGCATGCGCAGTGGGTGCCCGGCTGTGAAGCCACAGCCGGGTTCCCACATTAGGAATGTCGGCGCCGTGAGCAGCTCGGGGAACGAGGGGGGGTCCGATAAGTGTCCGATTTTTAAAAGTCAGCAGCTGCAATATTTGTAGCTGCTGACTTTTAAAAAAAAAATAAAAAATTCCCCAGGACGGAGCTCCACTTTAAGTTACAAATTACTTCTCCCAAAAAGTAATTGCGTTAGTAACTACAGTTACTACATTGGAAAAGTAATTAGTTACGCAGCAAAGTAACTGACTTTTTTTTAAAATATTCTATACGTGTAACTAAGGGGCGGGTCTAGTATTACTGTAAGCAAGGGGCGCATTTATTATTATTGTTATATATCGTGTAACCAAGGGGCTGCTCTATTATTACTCTAACCAAGGGGCAGATCTGTTATAGCGTGTAAGCAAGGGGCGGGTCTATTATTATTATATTGTGTAAGGGGCGGGTCTATTATTATTATATCGTGTAAGGGGCGGGTCTATTATTATTATATTGTGTAAGGGGCGGATGGCTACAGAAGAGGGTGAATGTTAAATTAATGGGCAGAGCCCGATATATAACAATAATAATAAATGCGCCCCTTGGTTACAGTAATACTAGACCCGCCCCTTAGTTACACGATAGACGCCCCTTGCACAGTAGCACGAGCATCAGGAGCGTGCGGCATCGCCTCGTACAATTACATGTTAACTGCGCCTGCGCGGTGTAGAGTTCACTCAGAGTTCCTGTTTAGGTTCGGCAATTTTCGGAAGCTCCGTAGTCCTTCGTACTGCGCAAGCCCTGCACCTGCGCAGTACAGGGGGTCCTTATCCGGCGGGGGAACTTTTTCGTCAGGACACCGGAATTACACTACTGCCATCTAGTGGCGGTAGATGTAATTGGGGTAACTAAGCCAAAGTAATGGGGACTGCGCTACCATGAGGGGAAAAGTAATCAGTTAGATCACTAGTTACCCTCTAAAGTAACTGCGTTAGGTAACTCAGTTTATTTTAACTCAGTTACTTACATCACTGAACCCTACATGGAACTCTGGCTTCCTGCACTGCATTGTGGTGTGAAGGAGCCCTCAGGCTTTCTAGGGACATACATGACACATCTGATGTCCTCATCTCTGTAGTAGAGGGTCTGGTAGGGAGCCTGGAAAAGTCCTGTTCAGGATTTACACATCTCCCAGGTTCCTTTCTTCCCCCTTCCCAGCCCTCTGATCCTCTGTACACTCCGGGTTTTGCTCTCTCCCTTTTGGGCAGGTTAGGGTCACCTGGGACTCCCAGGCAGAGCTCTGTAGTCTGGGGAGCAGACAGGAGGATCTGCTGGAGCTGAGGTTGGTGATCCTGGGAAGAGTTTGTATTGTGAAGATGACAAGTGTCAACAAGGACTGTGCAGCTGGTGAACAAGGACTGCTATTGTGTAGTTAGTGATGGGACACGGCTAGGGGTTCAGTTGGAAGGTTGGAACTGGTTATTTCTGGAGTTCTGTACATAACCTGGAAAGATCACCAATAGATGGACCACTGCTGGTCAGGAGATTACTGGACTGTTTTTTTTTTTTTTTTTTTTTTTAACTTTGAATGGTGGGTGGTGGTGGTGGATGGTGGTGGTAATTTAGCGGCAATACAACATGCTTGATAGGTAAATAATACATTGTATAGAGGTCTACACTTCAGACCAACAAGTGGGACAACTGAGAAGGAAATGGAAACAGAGGGACTTGGTTCCAGAGAGGGACAATCCCTCCAAATAAAGGACAGTTGGGAACTACCCATAATGTGTATGTCCAGCCAAAACTAATTTTTCCTAGTTCTGGATGGAGTTAGAGTTGCCACCTCATCCCTTTTAAACCCGAACACATGAATTACACGGGTTCTGAGGCTAATTTAACGCAGATAAGGCACAAAGTGAGTTTAATTACCACCTTAATCAGCCACAGAACCAGTGTAATTAATAAGTGTTCAGTTTTAAAGGGATGAGGTGGTAACCCTAGATAGAGTGGGGAAGGATTACATCCCCTGTCACGTTTTACTGCTATCTGGGACCCCATTGGAGGCTTCCTCTCACTTCCTGTCTTGGTGACAACATTTTACCAGACAGGAAGTGAGAGGAACTCTTTGGCAGCAACACAGACCGAAAATAGCTTTTCTATAATTGTGTTATAAACAGTGTCCCTGTTGGAGATTTTACTTCACTTCCTGTTGGAGAAACTGTTGTCAGCAGGACAGGAAGTGAGGGGAAATATCTTTTTTAAGGCCTCATGTATACTGCTGCTGGTAAACGGACGTTTAGGAGCAGTTGGGACTTTTTTTCAACTGCTCCTGATCTCTCCTCTGTTATCTTATCAGTACATGTACACGGGGTCACCGATCTCTCCTCCTATGTTATCTTATCAGTACATGTACACGGGGTCACCGATCTCTCCTCCTATGTTATCTTATCAGTACATGTACACGGGGTCACCGATCTCTCCTCCTATGTTATCTTATCAGTACATGTACACGGGGTCACCGATCTCTCCTCCTATGTTATCTTATCAGTACATGTACACGGGGTCACCGATCTCTCCTCCTATGTTATCTTATCAGTACATGTACACGGGGTCACCGATCTCTCCTCCTATGTTATCTTATCAGTACATGTACACGGGGTCACCGATCTCTCCTCCTATGTTATCTTATCAGTACATGTACACGGGGTCCCCGATCTCTCCTCCTATGTTATCTTATCAGTACATGTACACAGGGGCGTTTATAGTCATTTCTAGGCAGTTGCGTTTAGAGGCTTTTTTTGGAACCCCCAAAAATGCACTCAGAAGCTGAGTTTAGAGGCATTTCAAACGCGGCTACCTGTGTTTAGGCGTGTTTTCCTCTAGTAGCGTTTTTAATGGGGGAAACTTTTTTTTATTACTTTTGAGACTGGAAAATACTAAAAAACGCACCAAAAACTCAATTATCACTGTATGCAAGCTTGATATACCACGTGATGTTCCCCTCATCAGCCCATTATGCTGTACAATACACGACTTGCATTACTTGGTGCTGAAGTTGAATAGGGATTTCACTCACCTGCCAACCATTGAGAATTTAACCTGATGACCCCCCACATTGAGCTTGAGACCCCAATGTCTGGCTGTTTGCATTTCTATGAGGAAGTTCACAGGTAATTACCTCTCCTAGGTTCAGCTGTCTCCACAATCAAGCAGAGTGCAGGCTCTGTTTGCAACAGGAGTGATGGGGAAAAAATAAACGCTGCATAGCCGCACTCCAAAAAATTCACCTTTTAATTGAATAAAAATGGATATCAAAGCATCACAAATGGGTACAGACTAACTGTACAGCCACTGACGCGTTTCACACCAGGCACGGTACTTGGTCATAGCTAGATGCTATATATATATATATATATATATATATATATATATATATATATATATATATATATATATATTGAGATAGATAGCGTGTGTGTGTGTGTATATATAAATTTAAGCTAATGGCCAAAACATGTGTACCGTTAGTGGTCGAGTTGAAAACACCTGTGAGCGTCTAAAATCTACATAATCACCACTGAACGAAAGAGTGCCCCCTACTGGAGAAACTATGTATCAAAGCATATAAAAATAGAAGAATTTTTACTAGAAAGAAGCCAAGTGCAACAAAACGTACCATAATCGTATAAAATGATCCCATGTATAGTAAAATCATGGACCAGCATAAGGAAGGTGATCAAAACGTCTACCACCCGAGCATAATAACCGGTGCATGATATACAGTGATTTTTATCTGCTACAACCTTAAAGCTCTATTAAGGCTCCGTTTCTACAACTGCGAGTTGTTGTGTGACTTGACACATGTGAAGTCGCATGACGGGTCAAAACCCATATATTTCAATGGTGCTAGATCTAATTGGTGCCACTCCAAAAAAGTTTTTTGCACTACTTTGTTCCGACTTCAGTGTGACTTGTTTTCACCAGTCGCATGACATTGCATAAAAAAAATTGCATTTCAAAGTCGCACTATAAAAGGCGCGACTTTGGGGTTGCAATAGTGGAAACAGAAACCCCAAGCGATCTCTTCTTTAAATAGATTCATATAGAAATAATA
>CM053029.1:16110906-16126123 GCA_028564925.1 Lithobates sylvaticus
GGGGTGCGGAATAGTGGGTGGAAGTCTTCGGCCTGTGGGGTTCAGTCCCTCCACACATCAATAAGACCATGATCGTGGAGGAGGCGTTCTATTCTGAGACTTTGTTTGGGTGGTTTCCGCAATTGGGCTCTAACATGAGGGGATTTGTCAAGAGAGTGGTCAAAAGCAATGTTGGAGTCACCTCCTACAACGATTTTGCCTTCCAAGAATTGCGGGGATAATGGTCGAGAGAGCATGGAGGCGAAAAAGTTGTGCTTGGCTCTGATTAGGCCGGGGCATAGTAAAATAGGAAGGAAGTTGCATTACCCCTTCATTTGAATACCCTTTAACAAGCTATAAACCTGCTTCCTTGTCTTTCGATCGTTGTGGGTATGGTTGAAAGGGATCCGTTTCGCAATAATAATGGCGACCTTCTCACTTTTGTCTGTGTCAGTGTTTGCGAGAAAGAAAGTGGGGGGAAGTTACGGTGAAGGAAAGAGGGGTAAAGCTGGAGGGGAAAGTGGCGTCTCCTGGAGGAGGACAACATCAAGGACTTCTGGAGTGGTAGCTTTTTTGCAAAGCCTTTTCAGCGTTTAGAGGGTGATTAAGTCCCCTGCTGTGTTGCTTGAGAGGCAACTTTTTTTAGAAAGGGTTTAACGAGGTATTTGTGTCAGTCATGGGCGGCAGGGAGAGAGTTGCGGTGATGCAAATGTGGGAGCTCTACCTTGAGTCAAGACGGCTGGACGCCTTTGTAGATGGAGCAGATGCTTGGAGGTCTCTTTGGTGCGTTGGCAGGGCGAGAGTTCTCCGCGAAGGTTCCTGAGAGAGGGAAATGGGTTAGGCGAAGAGGAGAGAGGAGAGATCAAGGAGGAGATCAAGAGAGGCAGAGGCAGAGAGGAGCATAAGAAGGACTGGTAATGGAAGGCATAAAGGTCAGTAAACCAAACTTGTACAATCAAATATCTCAATCAGACAGGTGAGAGAAAAAAAAATCAAGTAAGGAAAAATAAAAACAAAATCCAAAAGGAAAATCACTGGACCGGCAAGCCGGGTCCGAGTCCAAGGACCCCGTTTAGGGGGAACTTGGAAAGGGTGCAACCTCTGAAGAGGTTGTCTGCCTGCTGTACCAGAGGGGTGTAGTTAAACCCCGCTCTGTTACGAACAGAGAGAGGGGCAAGAGTCACCGCTCCGGTCCTCAGACCCCCTGTTGGGGGGCATATGACCCCTTATTAGGGCCGGCCTATTAACATTTACTTCAAAAAATAGTAAGTGAGTGAATAACCATGTTAATCCCTGTATACAAATAGAGACCTGCAAGGGGAGGGGGGAAGAGGGGAGAGGGATGCTGCAGCGCCTAATCAAAAGGGAGAGGAAGTGGGTGTGGCATAGGACGACTGTCTGATTGGGCATTGGAAAAAATACAAGGCCCCCAACCCCAGCCGGAGTTAGTGAGGGAGCACTATTAGCCTGGATAGGTTTCCCAGTTAGCCATAATTGTGGGCTAAGTGGGGCCATAAAGTGATAAATGGTTAGTTAGCCCAAAAGGACCATACATAACATAAAAAAATAAGGGGGGGAAAAGGGAATCCTGGATTGGAAGGGGCCGTAATGGCAAGGGAGGGCCTGACCGTGGGACAGTTCTGGGGAGGTCAGGGGTGTGGGCCGGGTTGGGGGATGGGATCATCTGCCCAGGGGGGGCGGGGTGGCGAGAGGGAGCGGGGGGGGGGGGGGAGTGGGGTGTGTGGGGGGGTGGGGGGAAAGGGGGGGGGGGGGGGGGAGAGGGGGGGGGGGGGGGGGGGGCGTGGGGGCGAGGATGGGGAGGATCCGAGAGTCGGGTGGAGGGGGTTGGGGTGTAGAGGAGAGGGCTCGGGGGGGAGGGGGGGGGGGGAGGGGTGGGAGGAGGGGGGGGTTCATTGGGGGGGGGGAGGTTGGACGGGGATGGTGGCGGGTTGGAGGGGCGTTGGGAAGGGGCGGGGGGGGTAGGGGTGTGGGTGTGGGGTGGGGGGAGGTGAAGGGGGGGTGGGGGGGGTGATGGGGGGGGAGGGGGGGATGGGGGGGGGGCGGGGGGGGGGGGGCGGAGGCGGGAGGGGGGGGCGGGGGGAGATGGTGTATGGGGTCTCCGGCACGGGAGTGGGCGTGTCTGGGGGGAAAGAGGGGGGGGTGGGTGGGGGGGGGGGGAGGGGTGTGCGGGGTGGGGGTTTCATGCAGGGTTGGGGGTGGTGCAGGGGGGAGTGGGGGTGGGGGAGGGGGGGGGGGGCGCGCGAGGGTGCGCTGGGGGGGGTAGGGGTTGAGGGGGGGGAGGGGCGGGCGGGTCGGGGGGTGGGTCGAGGGTAGTGGTGGGGGGGGGGGGGGACGGAGGGGGAGGGGGCGGGGGGGAGGGGGGTGGTGGTGCGAGGCGGGGGGGAGGGGTATGTCGGGGGGCAGTGGGGGTAGGGGGGGGGGTGGGGTCTTGTAGGGGGGAGGGGTTTTTTGTGAGTTGTTAGAGTTTTTGCGTGTGGGGGGTGTGTGAGTTATACGCGTGGGGGGGTGTCTTAGGAGGGGGAGGTGGGGAGGAGTGGAAGGCACTCTCGGGGTGGAGGGAGGCGGGGTGGTGGTTGGGGGGGGGGCTGGGGGGGCTCCGGGGGAAAGGAGCGGGGGGGGGGTTGGTGCATGGTGGGGCGGGGGGCGGGGGCGTGGGGGAGTGCGGGGGAGGGGGTGGGGCGGTGCAGAGGGGGGCGGTGGGGGGGGGGTGGGGTGGTTGGGCGCGGGGGAAGGGGGGGGCGGGAGTTTGGGGGGGGGTTGGGAGCGGTGTTGGTGGGCCGGGGGGGAGGGGGAGCAGCTGATGTGAGTGGGGAGAGGCCGGGGGGAGGGGGTGGGTATGAGATGAGGGCGGGGCTGGGGCGGGGTGCTAGGGGGGGGGGGGGCGTGGGGCGTAGTTGTCTATGGGGGTGGGGGGGTTTGGGCGGTTGGGGGGTGGACGGGGTGGGGGGTGGGGCGGGGGCGGGGTGTTGGGGGGGGTAATGGGGGTCCGAGAGATGAGTCGAGAGCTTGAGGTTTGTTTTTTTGGTTTTTTTTTGTTTTTAGTATATGTTTTTTTTTTTTGCGTTTTTCTCGTTAGGGGAGGACGAGAGTCACTCTAGTAGAAGGGGAAAAGTGTAAAGAGGAGAAGTCCCGATTATAAAGAGCGGTTTGCTGCCCCCTAAAGCCTGGTTTGTTGTCGGTTGTTGAGGGAATTCCTAGAGGCGTTCTCCCTAAATGGCCAAAAATGTCCCATTAGACGAATTGGTACTTGATAGAATTTTGGTTGAGAACCTCCAGGAGGGGTTTGAGGGATCTCCTTTTCTGGATCGTGGAAGGCGAGATGTCTGCAAAAATTTGAATCTTGTTCCCTTGAAAGGAGAGGTTGTCCAGATTGCGAGTTTTTCTCATGACGTCCTCCTTGACGCCATAAAAGTGCGGTTTGACCACAATGTCCCTCGGGAGCCCATCTTGACGGGGGGGTTGGAGAGCTCTGTGGGCCCTGTCGAGTTCGAGTCTATGTCCCTGGATGTCTGGAATAAGTTCTTTGATGAATGATTTGACAGTGCCGGGCACGTCTGTGACCGATTCAGGGATACCGCGTATGCGGAAGTTGTACCTTCTGCTTCTGTTTTCCAAATCATTGATTTTGGATGATGCAATCTCGAGTTGGACTTGAAGAGTTTGAATGCAGGTGGTATTTTGGTTGGTGCGGGCAGAATTGTTGTCAACCACTTGTTCGATTGCATCCATGCGGGCTCCCAAACTCTGCAAATCTGCTTTTATGGTGGCAGTGATCTGCGAGGCATTATGAGCCAGTCCTGCTGCCAGCATTTCTGAAAAGCTCTGTAACATCAGCTGCATGTCAGGGGGATAATGCGGCTGAGTGGGGGTGGAAAGGTGGGGGCCTGCCAGGCCTAAGGGAGATTGCAGCCCTGGGGTTTGTAGTAGATCTCCTAGGGTCCTGTTAAGGAGGGAGACTGTGGAGGCAGGGGAGATCCCTTGGGGGGTATAAGTACTCACTGGAGTTGCCAGAGGGTTCTGGTGCAGCTGCTGGGCTGTGCTGGTGATCACCGGAGTTGCTGACCTGTTGATCTGGTGGTGGTGAGGGGAGGGGGGATCCGCAATGGAGTCCTGGTCTTCCCTGTAGTTTGCACGTGTGGACGCGGCCGCCATCTTGGAAGGTGCAGGGGCCGCCAAAGAGAAATCCGGCTGGCGGCTCACTTCGCTTTTGTGTGCCTCGTTCGGCATGTAGGTAATGCTGGGGCCTTCTGCAGAGTGGCAGGGGGTGTTTCGGCCGAATCTCGCTCAGTCTGAACGCTTTGGGGGCTGATATATGCCGGAGCGGCGCGGAGCTCCCGTTCACAGCGTCCTAACGGAAGTCCCGCGCATGTGCACTCATTGGGGTAATTCTTAAGGAACCTCTGGACCACCAAGTTTAGCACATGCGCCAGGCAAGGGATGTGCGTCAAACCGCCTAGGCCCAGAGCTGCTACGGGATTTCGCCCATTATCGCACACCACCAGGCCGGGCTTGAGACTCACTGCCACCAACCACTCATCGGTCTGTTGTTCCATGTCCCTCCACAACTCCTGCGTGGTGTGGGGTTTTTCCCCCAAACAGGAAAGTTTTAAAACTGCCTGCTGTCATTTAGCCCTGGCTGTGCTGAAGTTGGTGGTGAAGGTGTTACGCTGACCGGATGAGGAGGTGGTAGAGGATGAGGAGGCGGAGTAGGAGGAGTTAGCAACAGGAGGCAAACTGAAGTGCCCTGCAATCCTCGGTGGTGGAAGGACATGCGCCAAACTGCTATCCGCCTCAGGCCCAGCCGCCACTACATTTACCCAGTGTGCTGTTAGGGAGATATAACGTCCCTGACCGTGCTTACTGGTCCGCGCATCCGTAGCTAGGTGGACCTTGCCACAGATGGTGTTGCGCAGTGCACACCTGATTTTGTCCCCCACTTGGTTGTGCAGGGAAGGGATAGCTTGTCTGGAAAAGTAGTGGCGGCTGGGCACGACGTACTGTGGGACAGCCAATGACATCAGCCTTTTAAAACTCTGCGCCTCCACCAGACGGAATGACAGCATTTCAAAGGCGAGGAATTTTGAAATGCTGGCCTTCAGGGCCAGGGATCGCAGGTGGCTAGGGGGGGTACATCCTCTTCCGCTCCAGTGTTTGGGAAATAGAGAGCTGAACGCTTCCATGGGACATTGTGGAGATGGTTGGTGACCCAGGTGGTAGTGTTGCTGGCAGATCCTCTGTTTGCGGGTTGGCAGGTGTCACTGTCACTACAGAGGTGGATGAAGAGGCCGAGACTGCAGCAGAAGAGGAAGCAGGAGGAGCCAGAGACCTTTCTTGGTTTTTCAGGTGTCTACTCCACTGCATCTTGTGCTTTGCACTTAGATGCCTGCTCATGCAGGTTTTGCTCAGGTTGAGAACGTTTATGCCTCGCTTCAAGCTCTGATTGCACAGTGTGTAAACCACTCGTTTCTTGTCATCACCACATTGTCTGAAGAACTGCCACGCTAGGGAACTCCTTGGACCTGGCTTTGGTGTGCTCGGTCCCTTGCTGCGTTGGGCAGTAGCAGACATACTGTCTAGGGGACGGACGCTCCGCTTTTGCACCCTGCTCCCTCTTCTGCTGTGCTGGTGGCAACCACCGACTCTTCATCCGAACTACACTGGTCACCTGCATGACGTTGATTCTATGTGGGGTCAAGGACCTCATCGTCCTCCACATCATCTTCCACCCAGTCTTTACCCCTGCTCTCCTTGTCGGTCTGCACAATGGCGAAAGCAGCAGCAGTTGGCACCTGTGTTTCGTCATCATCCGAGACGTGCTGCGATGGTCCTCCCATGTACTCATCATGAAACATAAGTGGTTGGGCATCGGTGCACACAATCTCTTCCACTTCTGGGGCAGGGCTAGGTGGATGGCCCTGGGAAACCCTGCTAACAGAGTCATCAAAAAGCAGAAGAGACTGCTGCATGATTTGGGGCTCAGACTGATTGGCTGATTTGCAAGGGGGTGAGGTGAAAGACTGATGGACATCGGCTGCAGGTGCCAACTCTGAACTTTCATCAGGAGACTGGGTGGGAGACAATGTGAAGGAACCGGAGGCACTGTCAGCAGCAACCCAATCTACTATCGCCTGTACTTGTCCTGGCCTCAACATTCGTACAGCCTCATTAGGCGCGCCAAAATACCGCTGCAGGCTCTGTCGCCTACTCGCACCTGAGGAAGGTGTTTCACTAGTGCGTGTAGCTGGCACAGATCGACCACGTCCTCTCCCTGCAACAGGAGCGCCACCAGCAGCACCACGACCCGGGCCACGTCCCCTTTTTGATGATCTCCTCATATTTAAAAAATTTATGATCTCGCCCTAAATGGGTGTTTTTGTCTATAGCAGAATAAACGGATAGTGTCTAAAGCGTTTTATGAACACGCAGAAAATGCTAATTGGGAAAAAAAAACACTGCAAAATTAAATTTTTTTGCAATGTTTTTTCCAATATCAGAATACACGGACAGTATCTACAGCGTGTATGTATGAACACGCAGAAAATGCTATTGGGAAAAAAAAAAAAACACAGCAAAATTAAAATTTTTTTTGCAATGTTTTTCCAATATCAGAATACACGGACAGTAACTACAGCGTGTATGTATGAACACGCAGAAAATGCTATTGGGGAAAAAAAAAAACACAGCAAAATTAAAAATAATTTTTGGCAATGTTTTTCCAAATATCAGAATAAACGGATAGTGTCTAAAGCGTTTATGAAAAACGCAGAAAATGCTATTGGAGAAAAAAAAAAAACACTGCAAAATTTAATTTTTTTGCAATGTTTTTCCAATATCAGAATACACTGACAGTATGTAAAGAGTGTATGAACACGCAGAAAATGCTAATGGGGGGAAAAAAAACACAGCAAAATTAAAAATTTTTGCAATGTTTTTCCAATAGCAGAATACACACAGACTATGGTGTATCTCTTACTACGTATATGCAGTGTTGGTCCTAATGGTGCACTGAGCTTGCAGGTAAAACTTTTATATTTTTGTCTGGCACTGGCCTCATGGCACTGTTAAAAGACTGTGCACTGCACCCCAGCCAGGGTACAATTGATTTAGGAATCTCTTCAATAATTCTCTCTGCCTCTTTTGCTTAATAAAGAAACTCCCTACTCTAGCTATCTAGATCGCTCACTTATCTAACTGATTAGAAGAAAATTCAAGGAATGTGGATTGACTGACTGACTGACTTTATCACACTAACTCCTAAAAATCCTCTCTCTCAGCAGCACAGGAACTTGTCTATAGCAGAATGACGCTGTGTGCTGTGTGTGTGTACTATATATCTATATATATAGATATATATATATATTATAATATATATATATAATTTTATATATATATATAGAGAGAGAGAGAGAGAGAGGCTGGGTCTCATGCTGCACTGGCCAATCACAGCCATGCCATTAGTAGGCATGGCTGTGATGGCTTCTAAGGGCACACTAGTGAAAGTAGCGTCGATTGGCTGCCCCAGCTGTTAAAAAGGAGCCAATACATCGCCGAACACCGGACCCGAACCCGAACTTACAGCCAATAGTTCGGGTTCGGGTCCCGAACACCCAAAAGTCCGGTACGGACCCGAACTTTAACGTTCGGGTTCGCTCAACCCTAGTCGTAGTGTTCTACGTCACCGCATTCTTGACTGTCAAAAGTTCAGCAAACTTTTGTGTGACCGTGTGTATGCAAGCCAAGCTTGAGCAGTAAATCCGCTCGTGTGTACGCGGCATAAGGAGTCCTGATTCAGCTGCATTACAGTGTTAAAATCTCCCAGAAATCTAAGCTGGTGATTCAGGCACTTCTGTAGTTTATGAAAAATATTAGCTATAAAAACAGCTTGGTTAGATTTAGGAACGTAAACATTCAATAATACAATAGGGGAATTCCACTGAAGCACAAGAAGCACAATCAGGTTCTATCGCTACCTTTATATTATCTATTGTGAAGTATATGCGTTTGTAAAATGCATTTCCTGAAGAATAATGATATCCACTTTTCTTTTCTCATCTTTTCTTCTGCTATGCCCCAACACAGTCTTTTGTCTTTTTTGTGGAACATGAAATCTTTGACATTATGTGAGGTTATTCTTAATGCCATAATTGTTTGAAACATCTATAATACAATATACCCAGTGCAGATGAATGAACCTTTGTACCACAGTCCTAAAACAAAAACAAATAACACAAAGTAAAACAAACAAACAACATAACAGGTTAGGCCCCTTTCACACTTATACGACTTGTCCCACGATTTAGGACTGCAAAGTAGCATGACAAGTCCTTCCCCATGATTTCCAATGACAGCATTCATATTAGTACGACTTCAAGTCGTTCCGACTTCAAAGTAGTCCCTACAAACTGTGATTTTGCACTTTACAAAGGCTTTCCTGTGATGCCACTTACAAAATTCGCAGGCATTCGCACACAAGTGTGAAATCGCGTTAAAAGCAAAATCACAGGAAAAATCATGGCGGGGGATAAAGTGGTGGGGGGGGTTGTTGTTGGGGTGTGTTGGGGGGGTGTGGGGGGTGGGGTTGGGGGTTTGGGGGGTGGGGTGGGGTGTGGTGTTTGTGCGGGTGGGTGGGGTGTGTGGTTGGGTTGTGGGGGGGGGGGGTTTGGTGTTTGGGGTCGTTGGTGGGTTGGTGGCGGTCGCGGCGTGTTGGCGGGGTGGGGGGGGGGGTGGGGTGGGGGAGTTGTGGGGGGTGAATCGCACAATTGTTGTGTGTGTTGGGGGGGGGGGTTGTGTGTTGGTGGGGGCGGGGGGGGGGTGTGTGTGAAGTGGGGGGTTGGGGAAGGGGGTTTGTGGGCCTAAAACTGATTATTTTAAAAATTCATTTATAATTTTTTTCATTATTATAATAATTATTTATTAAATTATTTTACCCAAATTGTTTATATTAAATATATAATTTCATTATTATTTTATTATTTTAATTATATCTGATGTTAATATTTTTTTTTTCTCCTATTTTATTTTTATATTATTTTTTAATTTTATTTTCTAATTTAATTTTTTTATTAATTTATATATTAATTTTTTTTATGTTTATTTAATTATGCTCAACTTAATTTTTTATTTATTATAATTTATTTATAATTTTTATAATTTTTTTTTTTTATTTAATTATTTGGCTGCTTTATTTAATGTATTTTTTTATTTTTATTTTTTTTATTAATTTTTTATTTAATTTATTATTTTTTTATTTTTTTTTTAAAAGGCAAATCCCTATTTTTATAAATATATTTTATTTTTAGAACCTTATAAGGATAAGCATTATATTATTTATATTATATTTTATTTTTATTTTTTTTTATTTACTATTTATTTTATAATTTATTAATCTATTTTATTAATATTTTATTAAATTAAATATTTTAATATTTTTTTATTATTTTTTTTTTTTTTGTTAATATGTTTTATTTAATTTTTTTTATTAAATTATTTATTTCATTTTTTCATTTTTTAATATTAAATTTATTTAAATATTTATTTTTTATTTTTTTTTATATTTTATTTTAATAAATATTTATATAAATTTATTTATATTTATTATTTTTTATATTTTAATTTTTTTATTTTATATTTATTTATTTTATAATTATATTATTTATTATATTTTGTTTATATTTTTTAATTTTTTTCATATTATACTATTATATATATCTTTTATATCATAATATTATTTTATTATATAATTTTTTTAATATTTTATTATTTTTTTTTTTATATTTAATATTTTTATTATTTAATATTATTTTTTTTTTTACTTAATAATTTGAAATTTAGGTGTGTGGGGGGTAATCGCTCAAGTGCTGAATGTCCAGCACATCCACTTTAACAGAAAAAAGGTAAGGCATGTGTTTATAAATAAAATATGCTGTGCTACCCTTTTAACCCTCTGTGTATGAGCTAGTCACTATAATATTACAATTAGAACAGCCCTTCGCAAATTAACATTAATCCAATGAAATATAAAAAATGCGGTGAAACATACTGTAATAACACCAAGGTGTCATGTGAAAGTCCACATCCAAAATAAATCCTATGAATGTGAACAAAATCGTGTCTGCCAGTGTTTAGTGCACTCATTATTGTATATTCCGATATTTTGTGTGCAGCTTCCATAGGGTACTTTTACACTGAGGCAGTTTTCAGGCGTTTTAGCGCTATCAATAGCCTCTAAAAAGCACCTGAAAACTGCCTCCTATTCTGTGCAATGAGTTCTTTCACACGCGGGCGATGCATTTGCGGGACATTGGGTAAAGTCTTGCAAGCAGCATCTTTGGGGCGGCTTGGGACCGCTATAAATAGTGCTTCCAAAATGCCCCTGCCCATTGAATTAAATGGTCAGCGCTTCCAAAGGGCCTAAAAACGTTTTGAAAGCGCCACAAAACTGGACTATTTTCCTTTTTTGCCCCGTTAGCAAATTGCAGCCAAAATGCTGCTAAAGCAGTGTGAAAAGGGTCTTACTGTAGTCTTTTTTCATCCTTTTTTTTTTTTATTGATTTTTTGAGACAGAACAAGGTATGAGAAATAAGCATTGCGTATAAACTTCAGTGTGCATAGAAAGGGGACATCACAGAATTTCTTTTTTATAATTGTAATTTTTATAGATACTTGTCAAAATAGGTTCTTGATTCCAGAATTCAAACACATGATTACAAAGGTACATGAACAAAGCATAAAAATATTCAATAGAATAGAAATGGTAAAAAAACATATTAGAAATGAAGGAACATTATCAAAGTCTTAATTATACAAAGTTTACAGTGGTGAGTGTCATAAAATCAGAGTTATGTACAATGTAGAGAAAAAATAAAAATATTTAGAAATTGAATAGTGTGTTAATGCTAACATCCTAAATAGCATCATATAGAAAACATGCACAAAAAGTGCATTAGGAGATGCCCCCCAGAAAATACCAAACATCATAATTGCTCTTTTTTTTTTTAATCATTTGTGGAGTGATCCACAATCCACGAGTATGTTAATCCAGATGAACTGTACACTCCACTACAGGTACACTGATTGCTATATATATATATATTCACGTTGACGGTTTCATATACTATCATGTTGACGGTGTAGGGTATGTGTTGATCATTTAGGTATTCATGGTTGATGCAAGGTTTGATGGGTGGTCATTATTGTGTGTGTAGGGTTAGCTCTTGCTGATTCCCTTGGTGGAACAGTTGGAGATGTAATTCACATTAATCACGGGATTCAATAATATATTTGCGAAAAATATATTTTATGAAATGATATTTTATGGAAAGATATTTGTATACATATCATTGTATATATACATTTTAAGAGGTTTTATGGACAGATCATCCACTGTCAGGTCTTAGTTGTAGGGTTAATAATAATATGATCATAATTAAGGATGAGCCCGGTGTTCGATTCGAACCCATGTTCGAATCGAGCACCGGGTGTTCGCTCGCTCGGCGAGCCCAGAACTATTGGGGCCGCTCGCATCAAATTCGTGTGATGCGAGCGGCCCCGCAATGCATTGCGGCCCGCGCAGTGCAATGCTGGCTGATGATTGGCCAAGCATGCACTGTGACCCCGCATGCTTGGCCAATCACAGCGCCGGCAGCGAGGAGAGCCATAATTGGCTACAGGCAGGATGCCTGTAGCCAATTATAGCTCAGGGGCTTTAATACACGCCCCACGGTATAAGAGGCCGCCGCGGCGGCGGCCTCGCATATTATGTTTCACTCACAGTGTCAGCGTGTCAGTGTGCTGCTGACTGCTGACAACAATATGTGCTTTATTTCTGGGGATATGTGTGTGCATGCTGTTAGAACAGCATTGCAGTATCACATCTGGGGGGTGTCTATAGGTAGCCTGTGAAGGAGGGCAGGTTTCCTGTGCTTAGAACTTTCCCTGCAAAAAAGTGTCATTTTTGCAGGAAGAAAGCTATTTAAATCACTCGCGGCTAATGAATTGATGGCTCCTGTAACACAGAGAGCTGTCATTCATTAATAAAAAACAAAAAAAAAAAGCGTAGGGGTCCCCCCAAATTCAATAACCAGGCCCTTCAGGTCTGGGATGGATATTAAGGGGGATCCCAGCCAAAAAAAAAAAAAAAAAAATGGCGTAGGGTCCCCCTCAAAATCCATACCAGACCCTTGAGGTCTGGTATGGATTTTAAGGGGAACCCTAGCCAAAAAAAATGGCGTGGGGTCCCCCTCAAAATCCATACCAGACCCTTATCCGAGCACGCAACCTGGCAGGCCGCAGGAAAAGAGGGGGGGACGAGAGCGGCCCCCCCTCTCGCCTGAACCGTACCAGGCCACATGCCCTCAACATTGGGAGGATGCTTTGGGGGTCTAAGACCCCTAAAGCACCTTGTCCCCATGTTGATTAGGACAAGGGCCTCTTCCCCACAACCCTGGCCGGTGGTTGTGGGGGTCTGCGGGCGGGGGGCTTATCGGAATCTGGAAGCCCCCTTTAACAAGGGGACCCCCAGATCCCGGCCCCCCCCCTGTGTGAAATGGTAAGGGGGTACAAAAGTACCCCTACCATTTCACCAAAAAAGTGGCAAAAATGGTAAAAATGACAGGAGACAGTCTTTGACAATTCCTTTATTAAAATCTTCTTTCTTCTTTCTTCATCCTTCGGATTCTTCATCTTCTCCTTCCTTCATCTTCTTCCATCTTCTTCTTCCATTTTCTTCTTCCTCCGATCCGCTTCTTCTTGCGCTGGTCTTCTCGTCCTTCTCGTCCGGCATCTTCTTCCGTCGGCGTCGGCGTCGGTGTCTCTGTCTCTTCTTGGGCCGCTCCGCGCAATGGGAGGCTCCCGCTGTGTGAGGCTCCGCTCCGTCTGACAGGTCTTTTATAATGGAGGGCACCTGGTGACCCCGCCCCCTCTGACGCACAGGGACGTCATGGGGAATTCCATGATGGCTTTCCCCATGACGTCAGAGGGGGGCGGGGTCACCAGGTGCCCTCCGTTTTAAAAGACCTGTCAGATGGAGCGGAGCCTCACACAGCGGGAGCCTCCCATTGCGCGGAGCGGCCCAAGAAGACACCGACACCGACGCCGACGCCGACGGAAGAAGATGCCGGACGAGAAGGACGAGAAGACCAGCGCAAGAAGAAGCGGATCGGAGGAAGAAGAAAATGGAAGAAGAAGATGGAAGAAGATGAAGGAAGGAGAAGATGAAGAATCCGAAGGATGAAGAAAGAAGAAAGAAGATTTTAATAAAGGAATTGTCAAAGACTGTCTCCTGTCTTTTTTACCATTTTTGCCACTTTTTTGGTGAAATGGTAGGGGTACTTTTGTACCCCCTTACCATTTCACACCGGGGGGGGGGCCGGGATCTGGGGGTCCCCTTGTTAAAGGGGGCTTCCAGATTCCGATAAGCCCCCCGCCCGCAGACCCCCACAACCACCGGCCAGGGTTGTGGGGAAGAGGCCCTTGTCCTAATCAACATGGGGACAAGGTGCTTTAGGGGTCTTAGACCCCCAAAGCATCCTCCCAATGTTGAGGGCATGTGGCCTGGTACGGTTCAGGCGAGAGGGGGGGCCGCTCTCGTCCCCCCCTCTTTTCCTGCGGCCTGCCAGGTTGCGTGCTCGGATAAGGGTCTGGTATGGATTTTGAGGGGGACCCCACGCCATTTTTTTTGGCTAGGGTTCCCCTTAAAATCCATACCAGACCTCAAGGGTCTGGTATGGATTTTGAGGGGGACCCTACGCCATTTTTTTTTTTTTTTTTTGGCTGGGATCCCCCTTAATATCCATCCCAGACCTGAAGGGCCTGGTTATTGAATTTGGGGGGACCCCTACGCTTTTTTTTTTTTTTCATTTTTTTTTTTTTTTTATCAATGACTTTTTTTTATGAATGAGTTTCAATGAATCACTGTTCTCTGTGTTACGGGAGCCGTGAATTAACATTAGCCGCGAGTGATTTTAAATAGCTTTTTTACTTTCAAAAATGACACTTTGCGCAGAGACAGTTCTAAACACGGGAAACATGCGCCCCTTTACAGGCATACTATAGACACCCCCCAGGTACGAAATTTAAAGGAATATTACACTTTTATTGTTTCAATTTAAGCATTATTAAAATCACTGCTCCTGAAAAAACGGCCGTTTTTAAAAAAAATGTTTGCATTGATACATGTCCCCTGGGGCAGGACCCAGGTCCCCAAACACTTTTTATGACATTAACATGCATATTAGCCTTTAAAATGAGCACTTTTAATTTCGAACGTTCGCATCCATTATAACTAATAGGGTTCTAAAGCTCGCACGGACTTTAGGTCCGTTCGCGGGTTCTGGTGCGAGCCGAACGGGGGGGTGTTCGGCTCATCCCTACAGAATCATTTGTACACAGTTTGCTGTGAGAGATTTGTTTTGCTGGCACAATTCTTTAAACATGTGAGTTTTAATATTGAAGTGTGGTTGTGAAAATTTTTGATTAAATTGGTTTAAATAGTATCACGCTATGTGGAGCACTTTTTATTTTTCACATATGGATATGCCTGGCCTGGAATAATTGTTACACTGACCCAGGTGTGGTCTATCTGCTCTTTTGCCAAATACAAGAGTGGGAGGCAACATCAGTTGGTGAGTGCGATTTCATTGGGAGAGGAGTCACGGGCATGTCGGTGTGGTGGAAGATTGGATGATTTGATGCAAATTCATTTTCCATCGATTTCCTTGCACATTTATCAATGGACATTTTTATTATATAGCACAGCATCACTGGGTGTTATATTTATATTCATTTATATAAATCACAGTATAATTTGTTATCAGCGCTGCTGAATTATCACCTAATCATTATTTGCAGTACACAGTTTAGGTATAATTTATTTGTTTATATGTTTTCTCACTGAAGTAGCAGCAATTTTTTCACTGATTTTATTCACGTTGTTGTTTTTGTGGTGCAGTGGAGGTACAATTTTTTGGGGAGGTCACATTCAGTACCAGCAGACCAGTAATGAAGGCGATGTGCTGATGACATCCACTCACTTTAAAACAACTGATCGCAATTCGTTTATCCCTCGGGACAGTTGCCATCATAATTCATGGCTTGACTCGGTTCCTAAGAGCTAATACATGTGTATGCTACGCAATTGCACCCATGTTGAGGATTTTGATGTACAAGCTAAAGTCCTCACTGATAGATTATTAGATAAAGGTTACAATGCTACAATGTT
>CM053029.1:16126610-16205326 GCA_028564925.1 Lithobates sylvaticus
CAGAAAAATTTGGCCTTGGGTGGTGGTGCCACAACACTGTAACCCCTTACAGTTACTCAGTTACTTCACAGCTGCTGTGAAATATTAGATAAAGAATTGTAATTACATGCCCCTGTTATACAGGGGCAGAAAAATTGGCCCTTAGGCAGTGGTGCCCTAAACCAAAAATATTGTTGGAAGCTAGCATCATCGCGATTGAGGAAGAATAGGATAGTCAGTCTTCAAGGGATCCCACATCCATAGAAAAATCAATCAGTTACATCAGCATCAGGTGCTTGATGGCTGCTGCTGATCCAAGACTGATTCATTTTTACTAATGTGAGCCTATCAACGGAGTCTGTGGACAGGCGCACTCTATGATCCGTTTGCCTGCGAAGTAGTCCATTGGCCTATTTTAACCAATGGACCCCACAGAGCATTGTTTACAGGGGGTCCCCGACTTACGAACACCTGACCTACGAACAACCCCTACTTACGAACGGGGTGCTGCGGGGACCCTCCGCCATTTTTCGTTCTTTTTCGGCCATTCTGCGCATGCGCAGCCATACGGAGCTTCGGAAAATGCCGGAAATGTCCGTAATTTGCCGCGCATGCGCAGAACGGCAATAGACGGAACATCTGAAATGTACGGAAATCTCCGTATTTGTCGGTCTGCGCATGCGCGCTGACTTACGGACATTTCCGACTTCCGTACAGGCGGGCAGTCCCTAACGAGTTCGTAACTCGGGGACCCCCTGTAATTATATCAGCGTGTAAGTGTTTCTCACATCTAGTCTGCCACCATGGAAATACAAGTTTACATTCTTGGCTTCACTTTTTTGATGAAGTTATTTCATAGGTTCATAAATATACTGTTCTATACCCCTTACATGTCCCCCTTCCAGCCTTCACAAAAGTCCAACGATCAATGATTATCCTTCCCTCATATGCTGCGTGGTGTGCTCTCTCATTACTTGCCTTCCAGCTCCACTCGGGCTATGAGAAGCACGTAGCTGCCGACATAACTTCCAGTTTCCCTCTGGTCCAGGAAACTGAAAGTAACCTCTATTCTTAAACCACAAAGCTCCCGTCCGTAGTAATACTATGGGTGGAAGCTGCTCAGCGATTTGGATTGCCCTGCAAAGCAGGTAAAAATCCTCCAAATGAAGCGCCATGTCTGCAATCTCGTGATTGCATTGACGTTGCGCTTCCCATAGTGCACTGTGTCCAGTGCCCGAACACAGTGCACTTAAAGGACAGTTTTTTGTGGTGACTACAGGGGGTTGGGCGGCGCCCGGGCCCCTTCTATGGTCGGGCCACAACTAGTTTATTAACTATTTTTGCTGCGATACACTGTGTAGCAGAGCGTCCCAGAGAGAGCCAGGAGAAGTCTTGTTCGGGGTTTATACATCTCCCAGGCTCCTCTCATACACATTCAGAGGTCTCTGATACAAGATCCAGTTCGGATCTTAGTCCTCCTCTCCAGGCTAATTTAAGCTCACCTGAGCAAACAGCCTTTGCTCTCTGCCTGGGACACACAAACAGGGATGGTTTGTGAGGAGCCAAAAGGTTGGTAAAACCCTTTAAAACTCTTTACAGAAACTGACAAGCGGTAGGCTTGCTCAGCCTGGTAGTGAGGGCCTGTGTATGGTATAGTTAGAGCCGAGACACGGCTAGGACTTTTGTTTTGTTATTTCTGTTTTGATATGTTTTCTGGAAGACTGTGCAGCACCTGTGTATGGACTTGTATTTAAAACCAATAAACCCAGCACTGTTTTCACTACCTCAAGTGGATTTGGTATCTGTGCCTTACTAAACAGCTCATCCCAGGGAGCTTTGTACCTGCTACCTGTCCCCCAGGTTACATATGGTGGATTTCAGCGGGCAGCTGTAGTAAGTTACTACTTAAAAGGCCAGTACCTAGAGTGACTAAACATGGAGGAAATCCTAAAACAGTTGATGATATCCAACGCTGCGCAACAGCAAACAAACGCTGCACTGCAGAAAACAAACGCTGCACTCCACGCTGCACAACAGCAAGCAAACGCTGCACAACAGCAAGCAACAGCTGAACAGCAGAAAACAAATGCTGCACAGCAGAAAACAATTGCTGCACTCCATGCGGCACAACAGCAAGCTAATGCTATCGCACAGGAGCAATCGCAGAGGCTGTTTGAACAGCTAGCCACTGATGCAAAAGCAGATAGGAAAACCTTGCCTGAGGTTGTGGAGACAATAGCACAGTGGTCACCTGCTAACATTGATAATATTGGAGACAAGCCCTCAGCCATCCATGTGGCTCGCTTTTTGTCCAAGATGACTACAGATGATGATCCAGAGGCCTTTCTGCTAACGTTTGAACGGACCGCTGAGAGGGAAGGTTGGCCTAAAACCCAGTGGGCAGGACTGGTCGCCCCGTTGCTTACTGGGGAATCGCAGAAGGCCTACTATGATTTGGAGTCAGCAGAAGCAGCAGACTATGAAAAGGTCAAACAGGAAATACTGGCACGACTTGGTGTCACTTTGGCAGTTCGAGCACAGCGGGTCCACAGCTGGTACTTCCAAGACGAGAAGCCCCAAGATCGCAGATGTTCGACCTAATTCACCTGGTGAGGAAATGGCTACAGCCGGAGTCCCTGTCTGGGCCACAAATAGTGGAGCGTGTGGTCATGGACCAGTTTCTGAGGTCACTACCCATTCCCCTGCAGGAGTGGGTGAGTCAAGGAGACCCCAATTCGGCAAACCACCTGGTGGAACTTGTTGAAAGGTATTTTGCTGCAAAGAACCTGGTCACCACCCCTACAGCCGCACGGACTTTCCGCCCAAAGCCACGGTCTCCCCAGGCAACCGGTAAGACTGTTCCAGGGGAAGTGGGTGGTAAGCATGGCAAGGAAATAGGGGGGAGGATTTTTGGTGCCAGGACTGAAGCTTGGCCTCCCAAACAAGGGAAGCCGGTGCCTGTCAGCAAACCAAACTGGGGAAACGTCAGGTGTTTTCGTTGCCAAGAAATGGGACATGTTGCGGCAAATTGTCCATTGACAGATGAACCAATGCAGTGTGATTTATCTATTAGAAGGCAGTCTATGTTTGCAGCGGTTTCATGCACTGCAACGCCAAATATGAGAAAACCAATGTGCCAAATGACTGTGAATGATAAGCCTATTACAGCCTTGCTGGACTCTGGAAGTCTAGTGACTTTGGTTACAGCGGAAATTATTGAACCTGTGAATTATCATGCTAAAAATGTTGCTGTGATCTGTATACATGGGAATACCCAGGAGTATCCTGTAACCACTGTTCAGTTTAAAACTGGTTTAGGTACAGTGACCCATCCGGTTGGACTTGTTCCCCACTTGGTGCATGAGGCCATCATTGGTAGGGACTTCCCTAAGTTCTGGGAACTGTGGGATCATCCCAACCCGGTCGCAGTACCCAACTCAGTCGCAGAGCCAGAATTCCTGGCCACTACTGACAAGGTGGGTTCAGGGGACTCTTCTCAGGGCTCCCCGGGTTTTCCTCTATCGGTTATGGCAGGAGAGCTGGAGGACCCTGAGGAAGTCCCTACTACCAGTAGAGCCGGACAGCCGTCTGCTGACCCCGAGCCTATGTTAGAGTTTGATGACCTTAATGTGCATAAGGAAAATTTTGGTACTGAGCAGAGAAAAGACCATACCCTTTCCAGGGCCTGGGAAAATGTAATAGTGATTAATGATGTACCTGTCGAACCCGGGGACAGGCCCTGTTTTCCTTATTTCAGCAGCAATGAGGATTTACTGTATCGTGTATGTAAAATGAATGATGAAGTGGTTGAACAGTTGGTGGTCCCTAAGCCATACAGACGGCTGGTGTTAGAACTTGCCCATGGGCACTTGCTAGGAGGCCATTTAGGGGTTGAAAAAACTACAGAAAGGGTGTTGCGCAGGTTTTACTGGCCCGGGATACAGAAAGATGTTAAGAATTATTGTCAATCCTGTCCTGTGTGTCAGATGTCAGCCCCACTATCCCACTTCCGAAGTCCTTTAGTACCTTTGCCTATCATTGAAGTGCCCTTTGAGAGGATTGCCATGGACCTTGTGGGCCCACTTCCCAAGTCTGCCAGGGGTCATCAGCATATCCTCGTAATCATGGATTATGCTACCCGCTACCCTGAAGCAGTTCCCTTACGCGCCGCGTCTGCTAAAAACATTGCCAAAGAACTGTTTATGGTGTTCAGTCGGGTTGGCATCCCGAAAGAAATCCTTACAGACCAGGGCACCCCGTTTATGTCGCAAATAACTAGGGAGCTCTGCAAGTTATTTAAGGTGACGCAGCTGCGAACCTCAGTGTATCATCCTCAAACGGATGGCTTAGTGGAACGCTTCAATAAGACGTTAAAGAGCATGTTAAAAAAGGTTGTGGACAAGGATGGGAAAAACTGGGACTTCCTGATACCATACTTGATGTTTGCCATCAGGGAGGTTCCCCAGTCCTCTACAGGGTACTCCCCATTTGAGTTGCTTTATGGGAGACACCCTCGGGGACTCTTAGACATAGCCAAAGAAACTTGGGAGGGAGAACAGACACCCCATAAAAGTGTCATTGAGCATATTGCCCAAATGCAGGAGAGGATTGCAGCGATCATGCCAGTGGTAAAAGAACACTTACTGCAGGCCCAGGCAGCCCAACAGAGAATATATAACAGGGGGGCACAACTCCGTGTTTTCTCACCTGGTGACAGGGTCCTGGTGTTAGTTCCCACTGTTGAGAGCAAGTTCCTGGCTAAGTGGCAGGGTCCCTTTGAAGTAATTGAGAGAGTTGGGGAGGTCAATTACAAGGTTTATCAACCAGGAAGCCCGAACAGGTTTACCATATAAACCTGTTAAAACCCTGGAAGGATAGAATGGCGTTAACTGCGAGGCCTCTCCCAGTAACGCCTACGGGTACTGAGTCCCCTCTCATCCCTGAGGTCACGATTCCAGACACCCTCTCATATTCCCAAAAACAGGACACTAGAGAATTCCTGATAAGGAATAGAGAGAAGTTTTCAGAGTTACCTGGCACGACTTCAGCAGTTCAGCATGATATTGTTACTGAACCTGGGGTACGTGTCAAGCTCAAACCTTACCGAATTCCTGAAGCGAGGAGAAAGGACATCAGCAAGGAAGTTAAAAAAATGTTGGAGCTAGATGTCATTGAGGAATCCAATAGTGACTGGTCTAGCCCCATCGTGTTAGTCCCAAAACCGGATGGCACGTGGAGGTTCTGTAACGACTTCAGGAAGCTTAATGCGGTGACAAAGTTTGACACATACCCAATGCCCAGAGTAGACGAACTTATAGACCGACTTGGCAAGGCTCGCTATCTTACCACTTTGGACTTGACAAAAGGGTATTGGCAAATACCCCTAACTGGTAGCGCCAAAGAGAAGACTGCGTTTGTGACCCCAGACGGTTCCTTCCAATATAAAAAAAATGCCTTTTGGGTTGCAAAATGCCCCCGCAACATTTCAGAGGGCCATGGACAGGACCCTAAAACTCCACCGACGATATGCAGCAGCCTATCTAGATGACATAGTGGTACATAGTACTGACTGGGAGTCTCACTTGCCTCGTGTCCAGGCTGTTCTTGATTCCCTCTTCAAAGAAGGTTTTACGGCAAATCCAAAAAAATGTGCCATTGGTCTAGAGGAAGCCAAGTATTTGGGCTATACTATTGGCCGTGGTGTCATAAAACCTCAAGTGAGTAAAATAGCAGCCATCCAGGAATGGCCACGCCCTGCAAACAAGAAGCAGGTCAGGGCCTTTCTTGGTATTGCGGGGTATTATAGAAGATTTATCCCAAATTTTGCAACTATAGCTGCCCCTCTGACAGACCTTACGAAAGGGAAAGATTCTGTAATGGTGAAATGGTCCCCAGTAGCAGAGGAGTCTTTCCAGGTCCTGAAGAAGGCTCTGTGTGCACAGCCAGTACTGTACTCTCCCGATTTCTCCAGAGAGTTTTTGGTTCAGACGGATGCGTCTGATGTTGGTATCGGGGCGGTACTATCACAGGTATACAATGGGGAAGAACACCCTGTCGTGTACCTAAGCAGAAAGCTCAATGACCATGAGAAAAAGTATGCAGTCATTGAAAAGGAATGTTTAGCCATAAAGTGGGCCGTGGACGCGCTCAGGTACTATTTGTTAGGGCGTCAGTTTGACTTAATAACTGACCATGCTCCCCTGAAATGGATGGCCCAAAAGAAGGAGACTAATAGACGGGTGAACCGGTGGTTTTTGGCTCTACAGGATTACTCCTTCACCGTAAAACACAGGCCAGGTGTGGAGATGGGGAATGTAGATGCCCTGTCCCGTGTTCACTCCTGTTGGGCCACAGGTGTTCCAACCCTGGGGTTGAAACAAGGGGGGAGGATATGTAGCAGAGCGTCCCAGAGAGAGCCAGGAGAAGTCTTGTTCGGGGTTTATACATCTCCCAGGCTCCTCTCATACACATTCAGAGGTCTCTGATACAAGATCCAGTTCGGATCTTAGTCCTCCTCTCCAGGCTAATTTAAGCTCACCTGAGCAAACAGCCTTTGCTCTCTGCCTGGGACACACAAACAGGGATGGTTTGTGAGGAGCCAAAAGGTTGGTAAAAACCCTTTAAAACTCTTTACAGAAACTGACAAGCGGTAGGCTTGCTCAGCCTGGTAGTGAGGGCCTGTGTATGGTATAGTTAGAGCCGAGACACGGCTAGGACTTTTGTTTTGTTATTTCTGTTTTGATATGTTTTCTGGAAGACTGTGCAGCACCTGTGTATGGACTTGTATTTAAAACCAATAAACCCAGCACTGTTTTCACTACCTCAAGTGGATTTGGTATCTGTGCCTTACTAAACAGCTCATCCCAGGGAGCTTTGTACCTGCTACCTGTCCCCCAGGTTACAACTGATTTACTTTGAAATTGACTGACTATAGATGTTGTGGAATCACTTTCACAGTGTTTGGCTGTGCAACAATTTTTCACATATATTGGTGTCATTTTGAGTGATATTTGTGGCTTGTGTTCGTCCTCCACACTGTAATGTGCAGGGACATCGTGATATAAAAAGGACTGCACTGTAATGGGGTACGGTATTGATTAATGTGCCCCTTTACAGTGCAGTCCCCTTTATATTAGTGTCCCTGCAATCATGCCCCCCTTTTACCCTCTACTCACTGTGCAGATCCTCCTGCCCCCTTAGATCAGAGTCTGCACAGCACCCCCCGCCCCCCTTAGATCAGAGTCTGCACAGCCACCCCCCTTAGATCAGAGTCTGCACAGCCTCATTTTATATATACAATGGGGAGGCAGGAGAGAGGGTGAACTTACTCACCCCAGGATGGAGGCTCGGGCTGTCTACAACTTTTATCTTCTGTGTTCAATCTTCCTTCACATCTCCCCAGGGATATGTGGGCAGGGCAGACAGAGGAGTAGAGGAGCGGGGGGAGGAGGAGCAATACCTCTGAGCGGAACTGTTGGCGTTGGCTCTGAGGCTGAGCCCATGCAGCTGCTAACCTCAGTCGTAGTTCCGCCGGAGATAGTTACATAGTTAGGTTGAAAAAAGACACAAGTCCAACCACAAATAAAAAAAATATATATATATATATCATACAATCCCATATACCCCATTCTATACCTAAAGTTGATCCAGAGGAAGGCAAAAAAAAAACAGCAGCGCATGCTCCAATTTGCTAAGGCAGGGGAAGAAAATTCCTTCCTGATCCCCCGAGAGGCAATCGGATTTTCCCCGGATCAACTTTACCTATAAATGTTGGTACCCAGTTATATTATGCACATTTAGGAAAGTATCCAGGCCTTTCTTAAAGCAATCTACTGAGCTGGCCAGAACCACCTCTGCAGGGAGTCTATTCCACATTTTCACAGCTTTTACTGTGAAGAAACCTTTCCGTATTTGGAGATGAAATCTCTTTTCCTCTAGACATAAAGAGTGCCCCCTTGTCCTCTTTGTTGACTGTAAAGTGAATAACTTAACACCAAGTTCACTATATGGACCCCTTATCTATTTGTACATGTTGATCATATCCCCCTTAATCTCCTCTTATCAAGTGTGAATAAATTCAGTTCCTCTGATACAGGCATGGCGGTAGGCGAGCGGTGGCCGCGCCCTGTGTTAACCCTGTCCAGGCCGCAGTCTCCACTTACCTCCCACTGTGCAGCCTGATCATCAACAGGTCACGGGGCGGCCCCGGCCCACCGGGCAAGTGCCCGGTCTGCTCTATGGCCAGTCTGGGCCTGCTTATCACTATCATGTGAGGTGGAGACAGAGACCTCAGCCCTATGTAAGTGTTTCCTTTCTTTCTTCCTGAAGACCATACCGAATAATAGAGGAGCAAAAGTAAAGTACATGTGTAATAAAAGGGAGGGCAAAAGTTAGGTTTACCTGTTGCTTTGCCCTAAATGACCCAGGGCAGGCTTACTTTAAATTGATTACATGGTACAGCTGCATAGTACAGTGATGAGTCAGTGCAACATGGGGCTCTGAAAATTTCATCAGCCTTACTGTACAAGAATGTTATGTTTATCTTGTTTATGTCCTGTAAGAGCAGTCAACCATGAATAATACTTTTTGTAATTTACAGCAATATCCAAAGGTCCAAGAAACAATTCAAGAGATGAGCTCAGAGAATATCAAAGACCCCAACTCCACTCTTCTGCTGTCAGCGATGGCGTCTGATGATCTGAGAGCTGAGCTGAAATGTTCTGTCTGTCTGAACATTTATACCGATCCTGTAAACCTGAAATGTGGTCACAACTTCTGCCGGGACTGTATTGATCATGTGCTGGATAAACAGGAGGGGTCTGGAGGATATTCCTGTCCTGAATGCAGAGAGAAGTTTCCGGATCGGCCTGCACTGCAGAGGAACATAACACTACGTAACATAGCAGAGACTTTCCTGTCTGCTCATCCAGATCAGGAGGAGTCCGGGGTCTTCTGTACTCACTGTGTGGACTCTCCTGTACCTGCTGTTAGATCCTGTCTACACTGTGAGGTTTCTCTGTGTGATAAACACCTGGAAGTCCACAAAAAGTCCCCAGAACACATCTTATGTGACCCCACCTTGTCCATGGAGAGCAGGAAATGCTCCGTCCATAAGAAGATCCTGGAGTATTACTGCACTGAGGATGAGACCTGTATCTGTAAGTTTTGTATGATTGGAGAACATAAAGGACATGAGATGGAGTCACTGGATGAGGCTTCTGAGAAGAAAAAGGAGACACTGAGGAATGTTCTGCAGAAACTTCTGACAAAGAGAGAGGAGACGGAGGGAAGAGTCCAGAGTCTGCAGGAACATAAGAGGAAAGTAGAAGAAGAAGCAGCTGGTGACACCGACCGAGTCACTGCCCTGTTTAGAGATCTCAGGAGACGTCTGGAAGACCTGGAGAAGAGAGTCCTGAGAGAAATCTCCGGGAGGGCAGAACGGTTCTCCATCTCCATCCGGGATCTGGAAATAAAGAAGGAGGAGCTGTCCAGGAAGTTGCGTCACATTGAGAAGCTGTGTAACATGCCGGATCCACTAACTGTCTTACAGGAATCAGACACAGGTGACTTGTGTGATACTGAGGATGGAGATAATGAGAACAGAGAGAGACATGAGGAGCTCCTCCATGATGGAGGGGGTCTGGATGTGACGGGAGTCTTGCATACACTATTTGATATAATAACAGAGATAAATGTATTCTATTTACAGGGAGCTGCAGACATATTACTGGATGGAAACACAGCTTATAAATATCTACAGATATCAGATGACAGGAAAACTGTATCTAAGTCAGATATAGACCAGAATTACCCCAAAACACCAGAGAGATTTCAGAATTATTCTCAGGTGATGAGCAGTCAGAGTTTCTCCTCGGGGAGACATTACTGGGATGTGGAAGTTGGATCAGACAACTGGATAGTCGGGATGTGTTACCCCAGTGTAGAGAGGGGAGAGGGGGAGTCAGGGATTGGATATAATGAGAAGTCCTGGGCATTGGACAGGGAAAATGATCAGTATAAGGTGAGACATGACTATGAAGAGATCCTCTTACCCCCCAATCCCTCCAGTAACAGAGTCAGGATATATCTGGATTATGAGGCCGGGCGGATCTCCTTTTATGATCTGTGTGACCCGATCCGACACCTCTACACCTTCACCACCACCTTCACTGAGCCCTTCCATGCTGGGATAGGTGTATGGGGAGGTTGTATAAAGATACATGGGGGGAGGCGGGAGATGTGAGAACTCCGCCCACAGTCTGGTGATGTCAGACGAAGGAGTGGAATTAATTTCACTTCATTAGATCCCCTGTCAGGTTTTTTTTCTTCTATCCGGGGCTCCATTACAGAGATTTCCCCCTTACTTCCTGTCCCGGTGACAACATTTATCTAGACAGGAAATTGGGAAACTCTCCAACAGGAATACAGGCTGAAATAAGAATATCTCTAGTATAATAAGGAAGGGGAAGGATTAGAGCCCCCGTCAGACTTGTTTATATCTGTGTCCCTGTACCGATTTCTCGCACTCCTTGTATTGTTGTCACCAGGACAGGAAGTGAGAGGAAATCTCTCTAAAGCTGGCCATACACCTATAGATTATCTGCAGATTTTCTATGGTTAGATGGAAAAAGTGGGAGATTCCTCCATCCTAACAGTTTAGCGAACACACTTTTTTCATCTAACCATAGAAGATCTGCAGATAATCTATAGATGTATGGCCATCTTTAGGCTGGGATCACATTGCTGTGCAGATCACATTTCATAAATAAAAAATGAATTTCTGCGCTAAAGAAAAATGCACTCCATATAACCAAGTGATATAATTAAATATTGAAATGTCCCAAAACGTGTATCAAAAATATTGTGTCCGTGTGTATATTCAGTGAACTCATAAAATGTTGCAATGAAAAGAAAAAACACTTTAGTCCACTTCAGAAAGCAAACACAAATGCCCATCAACTTCCAGCACTGCTGGGAGAGGAATCTGTAAGCGAGGGTCCTTACCGGAACGAGTGGACTCCCTATGCTAGCGGAGTTGCACTCGCAAGCAGATTCAGCCCTCTGCAGGGACGGATGGATCTCTGATGCTTCGGGTCCGGTCGGCAGCTTCCGAAGATGGACGAGAAGGAACGTCAGCAGAGGGCAGTGCGAGGAGGAGCTGGTGAGTAGGCTTGTCAGTGTCTCGTATGTTTGGCGTCTTCCGCTGATGAACAAGTCACTCCAGTAAAAAGCTGGCTAGTGAATGCACCAATCCAAAAAAAGATGCACCTGGGCTCGAGGCCAGGGGTGTAAAAAAAGGGGAAAAGACGGGCACCGGTCCCAAAATACAGTTTCAAAAAAAGCCTTTAATGCTTAAAAAGAGAACAAGCGGAATACACCATAGTACATCATAGATTATGCACAGAGATAAATGAAATATAAAAAAGCAGGCAAATTAAAACTAAAAACAAACACCCGTGCAAAGCGGTCACATGTAATCGTAATGGTATCAGCACATAACCGCCCTACAGGTTTTGCAAAACCTTGCGTCTTCGTGGGGCATGGGTGATGTACTGATCCATCACTTAAATATCCATGGGGCGGGACGTACTGACGTAGACCGCAGTACGGAGGGAGGGGCCTGACACAGCGGGCGGATGTGTGCAGAGAGACGCTGAGGAGAGGGGAATGCCGAGACCGCACGGAGAGTGAGAGTCTCCGAGCCCGCCAACGCACTCCCCCCCGGACCCAAGTACAGCCGATGGTGAGCCGCGCCAGCCCAGGAGATCGTGGAGGGACGGGATACATCAGCTGCGAACACAGCTACCCGACCCACGCACCGACATCTCTTCCTCCGACCCCCCCCCCCGCCGACCCGGACCGCTCTCTCCCCCCCCCTACGTTAAGCTCAGGAAACCTCCGGGCAAATGCTATGAAATGAACCGTGAAGCCGTGAGTATACCCCTCCTTGATAGCCCAAAACGGACGGATGGGGTAAGAAACTTTTTTTTTTTTTTTTTCCCTGCTACTAACTGGCCAGTAGGTTGTGATTTATCTCTCCCAGTGTTCAAGTACCTGACCTGATGTATTTACATGGACAGTACCTCTATGTCTCTAAAAACTGACGACCAGCAACTAATGAACTGAGCAATATCATGCAGTGATTTTTTTTTTTTTTTTTTTTTTTTTTTTTTTTCTCATTACATTATTTTATCTGTCTCAATATATATTTATTACTAACTTCCGGGACTGGCCGGGGAGGGGGGGACAGAAGGGAGTGAGGTACCCAATTAATGCCCTGTCTACTTGGTCTAAAAGGGGACTCCTAACAAAGCATATATCAGTCCTTCCTTTAAATACTGATGAGGGGGAAGGAAATATAAGGCATACTGGAGGGCCACGTTGTCAGCTTCTGTTGCGGTGTCCGCATCGGGTCTTGGTGGTCACACAGGAGGAAATCCCGATCTCTAACTAAGAGAGAAGCACGGCAGGGAACAGGTCCCCTCCAAATCCCCCAGGAGCAGCAGACGGATAGAATTTCTAACCCAGACAATCAGCAGCATTGTTGTCCCCCAGTATCGCCCCGGTGCCCCCCCCCCCCTGGACAGGGCACTAGGGGGTGAAATTGGAAGAAACCATAGAGCAGAATATCAAACCCGCTGCGACACACAAAAGGTAAACGTACCTGCAACAGGAGAGAGCTGAGGGATAATTAATACATGCACCCCTAAGACAAATCTGGGGATCTCGGGTGCGTCTTGTAGATATAAAAGTACAGAAGGTGCCCCTTTAAAACCAGGTATACCAAACCAGTAAAAAACTTTACTGTCACTCCCGAATAAGAGCTTTGAACAACAAACCTCCTACTTAGAAGATAAAACTAGTTAAAAGACAAAAAAAAGGAAAAAAGGGGAGAAAGAGAAAAAAAAAAAAAAAAGGGGGAGAAAAAAAAAAAAAAAAAAAAAAAAAAAAAGGAAAGGGAAAGGGAGCAGGGGAGAGAGGGAATAGAAGGGTTCCTTTTCCAGGGTCCATACAGATTGCAACCTGGGAAAGAGAATCAGAAAGGCCCGCGCAGAAAACATGAGCAAAGTCCCCAAAAAGGGCCCCCCCAAAACCCCTAAAATAACAGGGAGCACCATTAAACAATATCTGCAAACAGGCTCAAGCCCACAACCGACTCTCACGGAGAACCACCCAGACCCAACGATGGAACGAAGGAAACCGAAGGACAAGAAAGCCGACGGCCAATCTGCCCAATCTACACCCGATCAAACGTTGGAAAACGAAGAGGAGGTTAGTAGGATGGATGAGCAGGGGGGAGAGTACGTCTCCCCACAAAAAACAAAATGGAAGAAATGCTTTTAAAAATGGAAAATGCAATCAAAGGGGATTTCCATCTATTTAGTGAAGATCTGGGGCATCTACTGGCAAGAGTCGAATCTGCTGAGAAAAGAGTGGACATACGGAACAAGAAATGCATATACTAAAAGATCAGCTAAGATCCATACAACGATCCCAACGTGACATCCAATACAAACTCGAAGACGCAGAGAACAGGAACAGGCGACAAAACCTCAGAGTAAGAAATGTCCCGGAAAAAAGGGGAGAAGATTTAAGGAAGATATTAATAACCATATTCAACCCCCTCCTGGGCAAAGAAGAAGAGGAATTTCCCAAATTAGAAAGGATTCATAGAGTGGGCAGACTCGCAGAATCCGGTGCACATAGACCACGGGATATCATAGCTAGATTCCGTTTCTACGAGGACAAAGCCGAAATTTGGGAAAAACTGTATGGGAAAACCCCCTTGAAATATGAGGAGTCCGAGATCCAGATTTTTGCAGACTTAGCCCCCCAGACGTTGGAAAGGAGAAGATTGCAGAGACCACTACTCGAGTCGATGCGACGCTCCAATGTAAAATACTCATGGGGTTTCCCTGCGTGCTTAATAGGTACAAAAGATGGCCGCTCGACCAGATTAAAATTTCCGGAGGACCTGAGTGAATTCTGCCAAAAGATGGACTTGCAAATCCCGGCCTTACCAGGCTGGGAGACAGAGGAGGGGAATGGGGGGGGGAGCGGGGGGGGACGGGGGAGAGGAGGAGAGATGGCGGAGGCTGGTCGACCATCAACTAGGGCAGAAGTAAACAGCACTCAACTGGCCCGCTGACCCCTGACACCCTGAAGCAATCAGGGTTCGGGTAAGTCATAGCTGCCGATCAGAACCCCACCTCACCCGAGAAACTGATAGAACGGAGGGGAGCCGCAACTGGATGGCCCTCATCGTTTCTGAGACCTTAGACGGGGTCAGGGGGGGAGGAGGTGGGATAGGATGGGAGGGATGGGAAAGGAGGAGGGAGGGTGGGAGGGAGGGGATTTGGAGGAGGGAATAAAGAGTATGGGGGGGCTAGGGGAGGAGGGAAGGGAACGGGGAAAAGGAACTCCTGCTTCGCTGTGATCCTATTATCTGCAACCGTGAAGCACCATCTAAAGGGCCTTGATGACCAACATCAAATTAATATCTTATAATGTAAAAGGACTTAACCTACCCAATAAACGAGCTAAAATCTTAGACGAACTCAAAAAATACGGAGCAGGTATAGTCTTCCTCCAGGAGACACATATCACACACGGGTCCAACATAAAACTCTTCTCTAACTACTACCCAACTTGGTTCTATGGGGACACTATAAAGACTAGATCAATGGGGGGTGGCCATAGGCTTCTCCAAAGATACCCATTTCAGTTTAGAGAACAGACTGGTGGACCCGGAAGGGAGATTTCTGTTTCTTAGAGGCTCTATTGGACAGACAAAATATACGTTTGCAAACATCTACACCCCCAATACTAGGCCAGTACAATACCTGAGCGGGATCCTTGCCAAACTAAGGGATTTTAAAAGGGGATATATGATCCTGATGGGAGACTTAAATTTTCATATGGACCAGGACTTAGACTCTACGTCCCATGTGCGGGGGACAAGCAATGTAGTAAAACAAATGATCAGACAAAAATTGCACACCAGCCAATTAGTAGATATCTGGAGGGTTCACCACCCCAAAATAAGAGATTACACATTTTTCTCCCCCGTACATGGGACGTACTCGCACCTCGATTACATTTTACTAGATCATGGCCTACTGGACAGAGTACTAGAGACTAAAATAGAGATCATTTCGCTGTCTGACCACGCCCCAGTTTCGATGAGGCTTCACTTTCCGGATATACAGGCTCCATATAATAACTGGAGACTAAATGAGGAACTTCTTAGGGACAAGGAGATCGTAGCCCAGATTAAAGTGGAGATAGAACAATACTTTAATAGTAACGACAATGGGGAGGTGCAGGGATCACATGTCTGGGATGCGCATAAAGCATTTATCAGAGGGACCTTTATTTCAAAGGGAGCCTGGAAGAAAAGAGAACATCGTAAAAAAATTGAAGACCTAAAAACAGAAATCGGTCTGCTCGAGCAGGAACACAAACAGCTATTGGGCCAAAACAAGGAATTATTGCTAAAATTAACCGTTAGGAGAGATAATTTAAAGGAACTATTCGAACAGGATATAAAGCAAACCTTTAATAGAATCGCAAAAGAAAGATACCTATGGGGAGACAAAGCAAGTAAGCATCTAGCCAAAACTTTACAAAAAAAAGAGGCAAGGAACTATATCGAAAAAATAAAAAATAAGGCAGGAGAGGTTAAATATCTTTTGGGCGACATAGCATACTCCTTTAGAGAATATTACGAGGGAGTTTACGCGATAGAGCAAAACATCCTGAGAAAAGGCGAAAAAATAAAGAAAACAGGAGCCTTTTTAGATAAGGCCAGCTTGCCTAAGCTCCCTCTGGAAGATTTAGAGGCCCTAGAGAGACCAATTTCAGAAGAAGAAGTAAAGGCTCTGATGAACTCTCCGCCCGGGAAAAGTCCTGGACCGGACGGATTCACTGTCTCTTATTATAAAACATTCCATGAGCTATTGATCCCCAGACTATGCACCTACTTCAACGGTTTGGGCTCAAAATATAAAATGAGCGAAGACTCCTTAACGGCCAATATTACGGTCATTTTGAAAGAAGGGAAGGATGGATCGGCGTGCTCAAGTTACAGACCAATATCGCTACTTAATGCCGACACCAAGCTATATGCCAAGATTTTGGCTACAAGGGTCAAGATGTACTTGAGCACGCTGATCCACCCCGACCAGGTAGGCTTTGTGGCCGGAAGAGAGGGGCGGGACAATGCGATCCGAACATTGCTGTTACTCCAAAGAATTCGAGAAGCGGGGTCCCCAGGTCTATTCCTGTCATTAGATGCGGAGAAAGCATTTGACAGGGTAGACTGGGGACTCATGTTCCAAACACTTGCCCATATGGGCTTTGGACCAAAATTTATACAAAAAATTGGGGTTTTATATGATAACCCTAAAGCTAAGATTAAAATTAATGGAGTAACATCCTCCCGGTTTCGTATGGAAACGGAACGAGACAGGGATGTCCGCTGTCCCCCCCTTCTTTTCATACTGGCCCTAGAGCCCCTCCTGGCTATAATCAGGAGGAATCCAGATATTGAAGGTATTGTAGTGGAAGGGGATGAACATAAGATAGCCGCTTTTGCGGATGATATTTTATTTTATATAAGTAACCCACAAAGCACTCTCCCCAACTTAATGCAAATTCTGAAACAATATGGCGAGATCTCTAACTTTAAAGTAAACACCTCAAAATCTTTTATTTTGAATATAAACGTACCTAAAAAGGATAAAGAGATCCTACAGGAGAAATTTGTCTTTCCTTGGAAAAAACAAATTACCTACTTAGGAATTAACTTAGCGAAATCAACTAAGGAAATATACAGAACAAACTACATCCCGCTGCTAGACAAGATAAAAAAAAAAAGTAAAGAGTACTCTACTAGGCCTCTTTCATGGCTGGGGCGTATTAACACAGTGAAAATGACCCTGCTACCGATAATTACATACAAATTCCAAATGCTCCCAATCCCCCTTCCTCAGACGTATCTTAATAAATTGAAATCTCTTATTATGAATTTCATATGGAAAAACAAAAAGCACAGAATAGCACTTCATATATTGAAAAAGGAAAAGAAAAGAGGGGGCTTAGCGGTACCTGACGTGGTAAATTACTATTATGCAACGGTCCTATCTAGAATCCCCGACTGGAGCAATAACAGCAGTACAAAAAGATGGGTTGACTTGGAAAAAACTCTTAGCAATTCACATTTAGGAAAAGACAGTTGGAACCCTCCAAAGTACAGAACACTGAGTGAAGGCACTAATATTATGACAATAAACACACTAAAAATATGGGACAAAATTCACAAACTTTTCAATGTTAAATATAACTCTTCTTTAATAGCACTTAAAAACAATGAATATTTTGCACCAGGGAATAGACTAGCGGGAGGGGGATGGATTAAAGATGACAGGGCACAACTTAAGGACATTTTATATAAGGGAAAAATTCTTTCACTAAATGAACTAAAAAACAAGGGTGACTTATTCGATATGAATGAGTGGAGATATCTCCAGCTGTCTCACTGTCAGAGGTTTGCCGAAACCAATTAGGGTAAGCGAGGGCCTGACCCGCTTAGAGCAAATTTTTACAGCGTCTGAGACAAAAGGATCAATTGCGAAGATTTACAGGTTTCTGCGGGAAGTGGACGGAACGGAGATACCCCCATTCATTCAAAAGTGGGAGAGGGAATTGAGCACAAAAATTGACACACATACACTGGGAAAATTTTTTAATTTAACCTATAGCTCAGCAGCAGACTCGAGGGCCATGGAAACTAATTATAAGTGCCTATCAAGATGGTACATAACCCCATCAAAATCATGTCAATTTCAAAAAGGGGGCTCGGCAGAGTGCTGGAGGGGTTGTAGGGACAAGGGGACGATGGCACATCTATGGTGGGACTGCTACAGGATAAAAGCCTACTGGAGGAAAATAATAGATTATATCAAGGTCATTACTGGAATATGCCTCGAAAATGACCCGTGGGTGATCCTATTACATGGCACTAAAGAAGCTGTAAAGCACTATCAAAGGTCCCTAGTCCCGCACCTACTCAATGCCGCAAAACGTCAGATAGCGAGGAATTGGAGGAAACAAGAGGAGCCAGCAATATGGGAGTGGTTAGACCTAGTCGAGAATACCCGATTGATGGAGTCTCTTAGATCCAACATAGAAGAGGGAACAGAAGCCCTAGCAGAGAAGTGGGACAGTTGGAAAAAATTCAAAAAGACGTGGAGTTACGCAGAAGCCCTACGTGTGTAGGGTAAAGGGTAAAGGTTGAAGTCCTGGAACTCAAAAATCGAGCGCCCAAATTATTGTTGGTTAATTCAAGCTAATAGGCACAGCGAAGCGGAGCGGGGGGAGGGGGGCGGGAGGGAAGGGGGGGGGGGAAGAAATTTAAAAAAAACAAAATCCAGTAACGGACGAGACTAACAGATACAGCTGAGTAAGGTCCGCTTGAAAGTCGAACTGAGATGGCAAAAAAAAAAAAAAATAAAGAATTATATAAGTATATAAGAAATGCCACAATGATGTAAACACGAGAAAACGGACGACACGAACAGATAAAGCTGAGTAAGGTCCGCTTGTAAAGTTGAACTGAGATGGCTAAAAAAAAAAAAAATGTTCCCCAGTTGTTCGTTGAGTCTGACCTGTAGTGGGTGCACCGTGCGACCCACATAGTGAAGCCCACATGGACAGGTCAGTAAGTAAATGACACCGGGGTAGACGAGGTTATAAATGATTTTAATAGGAAAAACCTGATTGGTATTTGAATAGGTGAATTGAGTGGTTTTCCGTTCTTTGATCGCATTGATGGAACAAACGGGAACAGTTGTTGCATTTATAAAACCCTATTAGGATTTGAAAAAACATAGGTCTAATAATCGGTGGATTGCGGACACTGGATGCCACACAATGTTTAATTGAAGGTGCCCCTCTGAAAACAACCTGAGGCTTCTCTGGGAGAGAGGAGCCAAGTATTTGGTCATTCTTAATTACCGTATATACTCGAGTATAAGCCGAGTTTTTCAGCACATTTTTTTTTTGTGCTGAAAATGCCCCCCTCGGGTTGTACTCGAGTCAAGCACTTTTCTGCAGCAGAGAATGACATTTTCCGACCCAACTTTGGGGCCCCGTATCACGGGGCCACTTGGTGCTAGGAACCCCAAGTTTGGTGGGCAAACCCAGTGGAACTATCACTACAACATATGGGGTTTCTAGCACCAAGTTGCCCCGAGATACGGGGCCCCAAAGTCGGTTCGGAAAATGTCATTCTCTGCTAAAGAAAAGTGCTTGACGTTTTCCGACCCGACTTTGGGGTCCCATATCTCGGGGCCACTTGGTGCTAGGAACCCCAAATTTGGGGTTCCTAGCACCAAGTGGCCCCGAGATACAGGGCCCAAAATCGGTCAACTGTGTCCATCTGCAGCAATGTCATTTCGGGACCCTTTGGGTCCAGAGACCCCAAATTTTGGCTGCAGCTAGGGGGCATTTAGGAACACTTAACTACCAAGTTTGGGGGACCTATGGCTGCAAATGGGCACAGTGAGGCTGCAAATGGGCATTGTTGACCCTCTTTTCCACTTACAGTAGCTGCGCATTTCTCACCCTAGGCTTGTACTTAAGTCAAGTTTTCCCAGTTTTTTTTGTGGTAAAATTAGGTGCCTCATCTTATATTCAGGTCGGATAAAACTTGAGTATATGCTAGTGTTTACGTATACGTTTTTTTTTTTTTTTTTTTATAGAAAAATGTTGTTGGGAAAAGCCAGTAGTTTTAAAGTGAGTGGCTGCATCAGCACATCACCTTCATTCCAAATAGTCAGATCTAAGAAATCAATAGTTTGTTGACTAGCCACATGTTTAAATTCTATACCCCTTTTGTTCATATTGAGATCCCCCCCCCATAAATCTCTCTCAAGATTCTAGGGTGCCATTCCAGAGGAGGAGGATGTCATCAATATACCTAGCCCAAAGGGCTAACTCTGGTCTTGTCATGGCATAGGTGACGTCGTCCTCCCACTTCCCCATAAAGAGGTTGGCCAAACTGGGGACAAACTTTGCCCCCATGGCCACACCCATTTTCTGGAGGTAGTATTAGCATGCCATAAAAATGATGTGTAGTAGCATACTCTAAAAGTTCCATGATAAACCTCTTTTGCCTTCTTGGCAGGGTGGCATCCCTATCCAAAAAATGTTTAACTGATGCCAGCCCCCATTTGTGTGGAATTATGGTATACAGGGACGTCACGTCCGCTGTAACCATCCAAAAGCCTTCCCTATATTGACCGTCTTTCAAGAGATTGATCATATGCCTTGTATCTTTGACATAGGCTGGTAATAGCTTCACTAGTGGTTGGAGGAACCCATCGATGTACTTAACTGCCCATGATGTTAGAGAATCAATCCCACTAATGATAGGTCGGCCAGAAGGGTGGGCCAAATCCTTATGGATTTTGGGCAGGTAGTATATGATGGGAATCCTTGAAGATACTGGAACCAAAAAAGATTTTTTCCTTTTTATTGATAATCCCTAAATTGTAGCCATGGCTGACAATTTCCTCCCAGCTCTTTTTTACATTTTTAAAGCGTGGGTCGGCAGGGAGTGGCATATATGTTTCCGCATCACCAACAATCTTAAGTTCCATGAGATAATCAGATTTATCAAGAATCAGGATGCCACCCCCTTTGTCAGCGGGCCTGATCACTAGGTCCTTCTGATTACAGAACTGATCTAGACCAAAACTCTTTGGTCATTTTAGTCTGTTTTACCTTTTTAAGTGATCAAGATCTCTTAAGAGAACATCTCTGAATACCTTAATTGATGGGGCTATCCCAATCGGGGATTAAATAAAGAGGCATTACTGAGGCCCAAATATCTAATATCTGTAGGATTTGTAATCCTAGTCCCTATAAAGTTGGACAACGTATATCTTTTAATATTCAGTTTCCGTGTGTATTTGTGTATGTCCATATATGTTTCAAACTTTAGTGCTTTTGGGGGTACATACTTCAATCCTTTATCAAGAATAGAGGTTTCAGCCTCAGTAAATATGACCTTACTTAAATTAAAAATGCCCTGTCCTTTTTATTCTCTTTTCCTTTTTGCTTTTTGATCTCCACTCCCCTCTGCTTCCTCTCTGCATTCTAAAGGTCTTTCTATGTTTTGTTCCACCCTGGGAGAACCCCATTGTTGTGATTGGTGGTATTCCTCCCATTGGGAATAGTGTGGGGGGACCCCAATTGGGTTCCCTTCTCTGTGGATAAGGTGGTTAACATGGGGGGTCTCTCAGTTCTCCCATTTCTATTTGGTATAAGGTATTCATTCTGTTGATCAGTCCTAATATTATTATAGTGATGATCTGAATCCTTAAGTGGTTGGAATATATTTTGAGTGGGAACACTGTAGTCACAATATTATTCTTCTCCATATGGTTTTCTCAGTGGACCAGAAAACCAATGATCATTCACATATACTCCCCTAGGAGGAGGAGCATAGGTATAACCCTCCCCATACTGGGCATAATTGGATTGTTTATTATTATTTATTATTTATTTTGGAAAACTACTTGAGGGGTGACCTGATGTTTTTGGTCTATTTTGGGATGGCTCATAGTATCTTTCTGGTGATCGATAAGACACCTGTCTTGAACTGGTAGGGTGTTGTTGCTGATGAAGGGGAGGTCTATATTTGATCTCTTGACATGGCTGATCACGTGGTAAAGAGTCTCCGTCGGAGACTCTTTTCCAAAATTGTAGTTGCGGGGTGTCAGACTGATACCCCGCAACAACGATCGCCGTGGTTGGCGAGGATGTCCTATGACGCCCGGTCAGGATTTTGAAACCACTTTGCCGACGTCCTTTGCCTATAGGGCGGGCGGCAAGTGGCTAATATACTTTGAAATCAATTTGGATATATTGATAAAATACAATTTTTATGCCCTCACTATCTCGTATTTAAAAAAAAATGTATAAATAAAAATGTACCCTCACCTGTATTAGAACCCACAACTTCTCCTATATAAGCCTGCTGATCTAACCACTATACTAACACTCATTAGTCCATGTGTTTTATGTTTAATATGAGGTTAACAGTTTGAAACAACTTTATTAGTCCAGAAAAGTAATCGCTCTGATTAATCCATTATGACCATAGACACGCATTGTCCTGCTGCCTTCTAGCCATTCACAATTCCCTCATGTAGGGGCAATAGTGCAATGTTTCCTACAAGTTGGGGTGCAGAGCTGTGCTGGTCATTGTGTTCTGTTATCTATGGAAGCTGTGCCCCCCCCCCACCCCCACTCACACACAATACTCACGTTTTCAGCATGGCTCTTTATGTTGGAGCAGATGACAGAGAAGAAGGATAAGACAGCAAACCGAGGAACTATTATTACAGTAGAGGAACCAGAGAACCCAGCACTGCCTGCTTCCCTATACTGCGTGCTGTAACTAAGATAGATTTACATATCCATATACAGAGCAGAAGACATGTATGCAGAATGATGGTCTGTGGGTGTTACTACATTATTGTAGACATGTGCGATTAGTTTCGTACGAATTCGTAATTCGTACGAATTTTTCGAAATTCGTACGAATTTTTTCGAATACGAATTCTGTACGGAATACGAAATTCCGTTTACGAATTTCGTCGCCAAATTATTCGAATCCAACTACCAAATATCGAATTTCAACTAATATGAAAGAAATTATTATAGCGGATATAACGAATGATTCGAATGAATTCGAATGACAAAGTGTCATTTTTGCAGGAAAAATTCTGTTTACGAATTTTTAGCTCCAAATTATTCGAATCAAACTACCAATATCGAATTTCAACTACCGAAGATATAACGAATGAATTTGAATGATTCGAATGACAAAGTGTAATTTTTGCAGTAAAAAAAGCTATTTAAAATCACTCGCGGCTATTGCCGGCTAATGAATTGTCGGCTCCGTAACACAGAGAACAGTCATTCATTGATCTGAAAAAAAAAAAAAAATGGGGGTCCCCCCAAATTCAATAACCAGGCCCTTCAGGTCTGCTATGGATATTAAGGGGAACCCCGGCCAAAAAAAAAAAAATGGCGTGGGGTCCCCCTCAAAATCCATACCAGACTCTTTATCCGAGCACGCAACCTGGCAGGCCGCAGGAAAAGAGGGGGGGACGAGAGCGGCCCCCCTCCCTCCTGAACCGTACCAGGCCACATGCCCTCAACATTGGGAGGGTGCTTTGGGGTCCCCCCCAAAGCACCTTGTCCCCATGTTGATGAGGACAAGGGCCTCATCCCCACAACCCTGGCCATTGGTTGTGGGGGTCTGCGGGCGGGGGGCTTATCGGAATCTGGAAGCCCCCTTTAACAAAGGGGGACCCCAGATCCCGCCCCCCCCCCACTGTGTGAAATGGTAAGGGGGTACAAAAGTACCCCTACCATTTCACCAAAAAAGTGTCAAAAATGGTAAAAATGACAGGAGACGGTCTTTGACAATTCCTTTATTAAAATCTTCTTTCTTCTGGTCTTCCTTCTTCCTTTCTTCATCTTCTCCTTCCGGCATCTTCTTCCATCTTCTTCTTCTTTCTCCGATCCTCTTCTTCTTCCTCCGGTCTTCTCGTCTGGCATCTTCTTCCATGGCGTCGGCGTCTCTTCTCGGGCCGCTCCTCGCAATGGGAGGCTCCCGCTGTGTGAGGCTTCGCTCCGGCTGACAGGTCTTTTATAACGGAGGGCACCTGGTGACCCCGCCCCCCTCTGACGCACGGGGACATCATGGGGACTTCCCTATGGCTTTCCCCATGACGTCAGAGGGGGGCGGGGTCACCAGGTGCCCTCCGTTATAAAAGACCTGTCAGCCGGAGCGAAGCCTCACACAGCGGGAGCCTCCCATTGCGAGGAGCGGCCCGACAGAAGAACAGACGCCGACGCCATGGAAGAAGATGCCGGACGAGAAGGACGAGAAGACCGGAGCAAGAAGAAGCGGATCGGAGGAAGAAGAAGATGGAGAAGATGCCGGAAGGAGAAGATGAAGAAACCGAAGGATGAAGAAAGGAAGAAGACCAGAAGAAAGAAGATTTTAATAAAGGAATTGTCAAAGACCGTCTCCTGTCATTTTTACCATTTTTGTCACCTTTTTTGGTGAAATGGTAGGGGTACTTTTGTACCCCCTTACCATTTCACACAGGGGGGGGGGGGGGATCTGGGGGTCCCCTTGTTAAAGGGGGCTTCCAGATTCCGATAAGCCCCCTGCCCGCAGACCCCCACAACCAATGGCCAGGGTTGTGGGGATGAGGCCCTTGTCCTCATCAACATGGGGACAAGGTGCTTTGGGGGGTCTCAGACCCCCAAAGCATCCTCCCAATGTTGAGGGCGTGTGGCCTGGTACGGTTCAGGAGGGAGGGGGGGCGCTCTCGTCCCCCCTCTTTTCCTGCGGCCTGCCAGGTTGCGTGCTCGGATAAGGGTCTGGTATGGATTTTGAGGGGGACCCCATGCCATTTTTTTTTTTTTTTTTTTGGCTGGGGTCCCCCTTAATATCCATAGCAGACCTTAAGGGCCTGGTTATTGAATTTGGGGGGACCCCCATGCTTTTTTTTTTGGTTTTTTTTTTTTTTTTTTATCAATGACTTCAATGAATGACTGTTCTCTGTGTTACGGAGCCGACAATTCATTAGCCGCGAGTGATTTTAAATAGCTTTTTTTCCTGCAAAAATGACATTGTGCAGGAACAGTTCTCGATATTAGATATACTGAATCTCAAATTCATTCGAATCATTCGTTATATCCGCTATAATAATTTCTTTCATATTAGTTGAAATTAGATATTTGGTAGTAGTTGGATTCGAATTGTTCTGTGTGTTACGGGAACCGGCAATTAGCCGCGAGTGATTTTAAATAGCTTTTTTTCCTGCAAAAATGACACCTTGTACAGAGACAGTTCTAAGCACGGGAAACATGCGCCCCTTCACAGACATACTATAGAGTTGTATGCCTGTGAAGGGGGTCATGTTTCCCGTGCTTAGAACTGTTCCTGTACAAAGTGTCATTTTTGCAGGAAAAAAAGCTATTTAAAATCACTCGCGGCTAATTGCCGGTTCCCGTAACACAGAGAACAATTCGAATCTAACTACTACCAAATAATTTCTTTCATATTCGTTGAAATTAGATATTATAGCGGACATAATGAATGATTCAAATGAATTTGAGATTCAGTATATCTAATATCGAGAACTGTTCCTGCACAGTGTCATTTTTGCAGGAAAAAAAGCTATTTAAAATCACTCGCGGCTAATGAATTGTCGGATCCGTAACACAGAGAACAGTCATTCATTGAAGTCATTGATAAAAAAAAAAGCGTGGGGGTCCCCCCAGCCCAAAAAAAAAAAATGGCGTGGGGTCCCCCTCAAAATCCATACCAGACCCTTATCCGAGCACGCAACCTGGCAGGCCGCAGAAAAAGAGGGGGGGACGAGAGCGCCCCCCTCCTCCTGAACCGTACCAGGCCACACGCCCTCAACATTGGGAGGGTGCTTTGGGGGTCCCCCAAAGCACCTTGTCCCCATGTTGATGAGGACAAGGGCCTCATCCCCACAACCCTGGCCATTGGTTGTGGGGGTCTGCGGGCAGGGGGCTTATCGGAATCTGGAAGCCCCCTTTAACAAGGGGGCCCCCAGATCCCGCCCCCCCTGTGTGAAATGGTAAGGGGGTACAAAAGTACCCCTACCATTTCACCAAAAAAGTGACAAAAATGGTAAAAATGACAGGAGACGGTCTTTGACAATTCCTTTATTAAAATCTTCTTTCTTCTGGTCTTCCTTTCTTCATCCTTCGGTTTCTTCATCTTCTCCTTCCGGCATCTTCTTCCATCTTCTTCTTCTTCCTCCGATCCGCTTCTTCTTCCTCTGGTCTTCTCGTCCTTCTCGTCCGGCATCTTCTTCCATGGCGTCGGCGTCTGTTCTTCTGTCGGGCCGCTCCTCGCAATGGGAGGCTCCCGCTGTGTGAGGCTTCGCTCCGTCTGACAGGTCTTTTATAACGGAGGGCACCTGGTGACCCCGCCCCCCATCTGACATCATGGGGAAAGCCATAGGGAAGTCCCCATGACGTCCCCGTGCGTCAGAGGGGGGCGGGGTCACCAGGTGCCCTCCGTTATAAAAGACCTGTCAGCCGGAGCGAAGCCTCACACAGCGGGAGCCTCCCATTGCGAGGAGCGGCCCGAGAAGAGACGCCGACGCCATGGAAGAAGATGCCGGACGAGAAGGACGAGAAGACCGGAGGAAGAAGAAGCGGATCGGAGGAAGAAGAAGATGGAAGCAGATGCCGGAAGGAGAAGATGAAGAAACCGAAGGATGAAGAAGGGGAGAAGGAAGACCAGAAGAAAGAAGATTTTAATAAAGGAATTGTCAAAGACCGTCTCCTGTCATTTTTACAATTTTTGACACTTTTTTGGTGAAATGGTAGGGGTACTTTTGTACCCCCTTACCATTTCACACAGGGGGGGCGGGATCTGGGGGTCCCCTTTGTTAAAGGGGGCTTCCAGATTCCGATAAGCCCCCCGCCCGCAGACCCCCACAACCAATGGCCAGGGTTGTGGGGATGAGGCCCTTGTCCTCATCAACATGGGGACAAGGTGCTTTGGGGGGGACCCCAAAGCACCCTCCAATGTTGAGGGCATGTGGCCTGGTACGGTTCAGGAGGGAGGGGGGCGCTCTCGTCCCCCCCTCTTTTCCTGCGGCCTGCCAGGTTGCGTGCTCGGATAAAGGGTCTGGTATGGATTTTGAGGGGGACCCCACGCCATTTTTTTTTTGGCCGGGGTTCCCCTTAAAATCCATCCCAGACCTGAAGGGTCTGGTATGGATATTGAATTTTTTTTTTTTTTTTGGGGGGAGCCCCCCACGCTTTTTTTTTATCAATGAATGACTGTTCTCTGTGTTACAGAGCCGACAATTAGCTAAATAGCTTTTTTTCCTGCAAAAATGACACTTTGTGCAGGAACAGTTCTCTATATTAGATATACTGAATCTCGAATTCATTCGAATCATTTGAAGCATTCGTTATATCCGCTATAATAATTTCTTTCGTATTAGTTGAAATTCGATATTTGTAGTTGGATTCGAATTGTTCTCTGTGTTACGGGAACCGACAATTCATAAGCCGCGTTAACAATTCGTAATGATTTGTAACTTTACTAACGATTCACATTTTTTTTACGATTCGAACGGAATTTCGGACACGAATTACAAATTTTTTTTATATACGAAACGAAACAAATTTTTTGACAGATCCCATGTCTACATTATTGCTCATTGGTCCTAAAATCTTCCTAATAGATACTACTATATTTATAATCTCAGAATTCTGACTTTTAACCACTTGCTTACTGGGCACTTAAACACCCTTCTTGCCCAGACCAATTTTCAGCTTTCAGTGCTCACACTTTGAATGATAATTACTCAGTCATACAACACTGTACCCAAATAAATTTTTTTGTCCTTTTTTTCCCACAAATAGAGCTTTCTTTTGGTGGTATTTGATCACCTCTGGGTTTTTTATTTTTTGCGTTATAAATGGAAAAAAGACCGAAAATTTTGAAAAAAAAAACAATTTTTCTTTGTTTCTGTGATAAAATTTAGCAAATTATTAATTTTTCTTCATACATTTTGGCCACAATTTATACTGCTACATATCTTTGGTAAAAATAACCCAAATTAGTGGATATTATTTGGTCTTTGTGAAAGTTACAGACTCTACAAACTGTGGTGCGAATCATACAAAATTGATCACATCTGATGTACTGGTGATCTATCTCTTTTCTTGTGACCCGAACAAGCCAGGAAAGTACAAATACCCCCCAAATTACCCCTTTTTTGAAAGTAGACATTCCAAGGTATTTATTAAGAGGCATGGTGAGCCTTTTGATGTAATTTTTTCCCACAATTCTTTGCAAAATTTTTTTTTTTTTTATTTTAATTTTTTTTCCCCACAAAATTGTCATTGTAATAGGTTATTTATCTCACATAGCATATGTATACCACAAATGACACCCCAAAATAAATTCTGCTACTTCTCCTGAGTATTCCGATACCACATGTGTGGGACTTTTACACAGCCTGGCCACTTAGAGAGGCCCAAAATGCAGGGAGCGCCATCAGGTGTTCTAGGAGCATAAATTACACATCTAAATTGTTGACTACCTATCACACTTTTGAAGGCCCTGGAGCACCAGGACAATGACATGTGGCACTGATGACACGTGACACTGATGACAGATGGCACTAATATGGGGCACTGATGACACGTGACACTGACAGATGGCACTAATATGTGGCACTGGTGACAGATGGCACTTATACGTGGCACTGATATGTGGCACTAATACATGGCACTGATGACAGATGGCACTGATACGTGGCACTGACATGTGACACTGACAGATGGCACTGATACGTGGCATTGATGACAGGTGACACTGATAACAGATGGCACGTGACACTGACAGGTGGCACTGGTGGCCCCAGGGCTCTTCCATACATAATACATATTGGCCTAAATTGATGACAAAAACGGAAAATTCCTATCAAAATACTTACCGTAATTTTCCTTTCCTGATGGACTCCATGGCAGCCAACGTGTGGGTTTAGTCCCGCCTCCACTACCCTATAGGACGTTACTCCCATAAATCTTTGCTCCCCGCCAGAGGCCGTGTTCGGTAACTATCCTACTCCAGCCATTTGGGAGGGAACTCCGGCTGCCATGGAGTCCATCAGGAAAGGAAAATTACGGTAAGTATTTTGATAGGAATTTTCCGTTTTCCTGACAGACTCCATGGCAGCCAACGTGTGGGAAATAACTCGCCATACACACCCGGGTGGGCAAAATGCTGAACAAACAAAGATTTATTTGACACAGTCAATTGACAAAACTTTAGCACCAAAATCAACTGAAGACAGAGCCGCTGGCTCAACACAGTAGTGAGACATAAAAGTATGGATTGACGACCAAGACGCCGCTCTGCATATCACATCAGGAGCTACATGGCGCGAGGCTGCCCACGAAGTTGAGAGACTTCTGGTTGAGTGTGCTGTCACCGCCTGAGGAGGAGCCAAGCCCTTCTCCTTATACGCCCACTGGATCGCTTGAACTATCCATGCAGCAATAGACCTGACTGATGCTCGGGAGCCCTTGTGTTTCCCATAGAACAGGACGAACAGATAATCCGACTGGCGGAATGAGGCTGTAACTTCTAAGTATTGTTTCAGGGAACCACCAACATCCAGAGGGTGAACATCTGAGACTCCAGTGGACCTGAAGGTGGGTAGAGAGATTTCTTGATTCTCATGAAAAACCGAGGTGACCTTTAGGGTTTGACCCTAACATCGGAACCAGAACCACTCTATCTGGAAAGAAGGTTAGGAAAGGTTCTTTGGCTCCTAGAACCTGGATTTCAGACACCCTCTTCGCCGAGGTGACGGCCACTAAAAAGGCGGTTTTCAACGTAAGCTCTCTGACGGAAAGCGACTTGTCAAGATGAGAGAAAAAATCCAAAACAAGAGGCAGATCCCATTTAGGGAATCTGGGCTTCCTTTGGGGTCTCAGTCTCACTGCCCCTTTGAAAAATTGTTGGATAAGGGCATGTTTGGCCCATGACACTCCCTTGAAGGCGGAAATAGCTGACACCTGAACACGAAGGGAACTGACCGACAAGGGTAGGTCCAGACCTGATTGCAGGAAACTTAGGATGTCCTGAACTGCCGGGGAACCACATGAATTGGCTCTGGAAGACATATGGGACGAAAATCTTGCCCAGATCCGCTCATACACCTTATTGGTGCTACGCCTCCTTGAACTTAGGAGGGTGGGAATAGCCTCCTTGGGACATCCTAGTGCTTCCAACCTTCCCCTCTCAAGAACCAGGCCTTCAACTGTAGGTGGCCTGGACACGGGTGGAGGATCGTGCCCTGGGAGAGCAGGTCCCGTCGGGTCGGAAGAGGAATTGGGTCTTGGAAGCTGAGCAGAGACAGGAGAGGAAACCACGGTCTGTTGGGCCAGTGAGGGATTATGGCCACCATCTCCACTTCCTCCCATCTGAGTCTCCTCAGGAATTGAAAGATGATCGGAGTTGGAGGGAAGGCATAGGCTGTGCGGAACCACCAGCGCTCTGTTAGTGCATCCATCCCGTAGGCTTGCGGGTCCCTGAACCGCGAGTAGTATCTCGCCAGCTTCCTGTTGTACTGGGAGGCAAAGAGATCCACTTCTGGAGAGATCCCTAGGGATACAACCCATCTGAACACCTCCTCGTGAAGAGCCCACTCGTTGTTGCCCAGCTGAACTCTTGAGAGAAAGTCCGCTTGGACGTTGAGAACCCCGGGAACATAGGTTGCCGTCAAGTTGGCCAGATTCTTCTGTGCCCAACGCATGATTGGTTCCACCTCTAACAGTAGGGATCGACTTCTGGTGCCCCCCTGTTTCCTTATGTAGGCAACAGCTGTTGTGTTGTCCAATCTGAGAACTACCGACTTTCCTGATATCAGATGAGGGAAGGCCACCAGAGCTAGGAAGGCTGCACGCAACTCTAGGACGTTCGAGACTATCCCTTGAGAAGGAAAATCCCAAGTGCCCTGAGCCACCTCCATCAGACAATGGGCCCCCCAACCTCTGTTGCTGGCATCTGATGTTACTGTTATCCACCTGATTGGAAGAATGGAATGGCAATTCAGCAGGTTCTCTCGTTGAAGCCACCAGAAGAGGGAACTCCTCATGACTTGAGTGACACGAATTGTCTGGACTTTGTCTCCCGACCACTGAAGAAGAAAACCCTTCTGAAAAGGACGCATTCTCCGTTGCGCCCACTTCACCATCGGTATCGTGGACACCATGGTGCCTATGATCTTCAGGCAATGCAGAGCGCTGAGATGAGAAGACGCGAGAGCCAGGTGGATCCTGTCTCACACTATTGTGACCTTTTCCTCGGGCAGAGAGATGGTACCTCTCACCGTGTTGAAGAAGGCTCCAAGGAACACGAGATACTGCGAAGGTTCCAGCTGGCTCTTCTCCATATTCAGGAGCCATCCGAACTCCTTGAGCGTTGAGATAGTCTGATCTCTGTGATCTACAAGACAATTTCTGTCCTGGGCCAACAGGAGTAGATCGTCCAAGTAGTGATGGATCCGGATTCTTCTGATCCTTAGCAGAGCCACGATTGCCAGCAGGACCTTCGAGAAGGTACGTGGAGAAGTGGACAGACCGAAGGGAAGGCAAGTGAATTGTAAATGAATTTGGCCTATGGAGAACCGCAGGAACTGTTGAAAGTCTGTTGCGATGGGAACGTGGAAGTAGGCGTCTTTTAGGTCTCTGGAGACCATCCAATCCCCTGGCTGTACTGACTGTTGGATCGTGGACAGGGTCTCCATCTTGAACCTCTCCTTTTTTATGAAGCGGTTTAGATGTGTCAGGTCTATTACGGGTCTCCACGCCCCGCTCTTCTTCTGGACCAAGAAAAGAGGGGAATATATTCCCATACCACGTTGCTCGACTGGCACGGGAATAGCTGCGCCTTGTTCCAATAAAGATCTTACGTAAGCTGAAAGTATCATCCTTTTTCCTTCTGATGTTGGAATGGATGTGGGAACACACCTGCACTTGGGAACACTGCTGAACGTCCAAGTGTGTCCTGAGGAAACCGTCCTGACGGTCCAAAAATCCTGGATCGAGGCCGCCCAGACGTGCCGAAAATGGAGCAGACGAGCTCCCACCTGGTCCGTCTGAACGGGCTCGATCTCAAAAGGACTTGGTCGGTTGTTTCTCACCCGACAAACTGCTTTTTGTAGCCTTTTTGAAAGATGATTGCCTGGACCTCCAAGACCTGGAGAATTCCCTTCCAGGCCTGTAACTGCGTGCCTCCCTGGCACGATCTTGACTTTGCTTCCTTGGAAATGATCTTCTGGGGTTTTGTTGGCGCCTGTCTTGGGGAAGAAAGCCAGATTTACCGCACGTGGCCCGAGTTAAAGCACTATCCAACCTATTCCCAAACAATGACGAACCGTCAAAGGGGATCCGGCACCAAACCTGTTTAGATGCCGGGTCGGCTAGCCAAGGACGGAGCCACAGGGCACGCTTGGCAGTCACTGAGGATAGCATAACTCGAGACAACAGACGAATAATGTCAATTGAGGCCTCCCCCAAGAAAGCCGAAGCCAGCCTCAGCTCCTGTATAGGAGAACTCTTGGCTAGCTCCTCTGAAACACCCCTGAGTGTCTCGTCGACACTGTCGGACCAGACCTCCATCGCTCTAGACAAGGCCGCCAGAGCCAGGGCCGGTTCACAAGCCATGCCTGCCGTAAGGTAGACCCGCTTCAGGTCAGAGTCGATTCTTCTGTCTAGAGTGTCCTTGAAGGAGACCGTGTCCTCTAAGGGAAGGGTCACATGTCTGACCAACCGCATTACTGCCGCATCCACTAGAGGGGGTGATTCCAGCTGCTTTTACCTCTTCTTCTCTGAACGGGTACAGCTTCTGAATTTTGGGCAGGAGAGAGTTCTTCTTCTCTACCTTTCCCCACTCTTCCGTGATAACTTCCCCTAGTTCTGACAGAAAAGGAAAGCTGATACGCTCCTTCTTTAATTGTTTGAAAAATTTTCTCTGCTTCGCTGGAGCCGTCACTGGCTCTTCCCAATTCAAGGTTTCCTTGATAGCTTTGACCAAAGGAGGGAGCAGAGAAAAGTCAAAACCGGAACCAGCCTCATCTTCCTCAGATTCACTATCGGAGAGATCCGCGGATGGATGGCTTGGTAACGAAGCTTCCCAAGTGTCTTGAACTTGGGCATCCCTCACTGGAGATCTGGGCGACTCTACGGGAGATACATGAGGGGCTTCTAGCTCCTATAAGCTGTCCTTGACCATCTTCTCGACCATAGACTTTAACTGTTGGTCATAATCAGTCCTTTCTCCAGTTGCCTTTACATAACAGGCATCACAAAGGGACTTGTCCCGTACACCCCCAGCATGATCCTTCAGAGTGACTGGGGCGAGCCGTGGAAGATCGGGATGGTTCCCGGCTACGATGACTGGATCTTGCAGAAGAACCATGGTGTCTAGATCTGGAAGAGGAGTGCCGGCGGGATTTTGATGAACCGCTTCCTTTATGAGAACTCCGGCGTTGAGTAGACCTAGAAGGGCTGAAAGAGAAAAGACAGATCCGACCGTGTCAGGGAACAACACCTACAATGATGTTCCACCCTCCCCCCCCCCCCCCCCAGCAGGCATCCCAGGGAATGCCCCCCCAAATACCTGCTGCGAGAGGGCTGGCCACTAGCAGGCGGTGACGGAACAAGTGGTCTGGGAAGGTCCATGATGCTGCAATCAGAATTGACCCATAATCAATAAGTAGATAGAAGGGCATCAACAAAGGTAGCAGAACAGTCCACAAGAATTCCCTACCTTTTCCAGCAAAAACGGGGTCTCTGGAGTGCTTCTGCAGGCTTACAGGCATTCCAAAAGCCTGTAAGCTGTTTTTCCTTTTTAAATCTGCCGCCTATCGTGACGTCATCAACGCGACGGCCACGACGCTAGTGCGCATGCGCGAGTACCGCTACGCGCATGCGCGAACCAAGCCTCGTTCTCGCGCCGGTCCTGCGCATGCGCAGAACGGCCGCGCGGCGAAACGAGGAAGGAACTCGGCGGCTGGAACGCAAGAGGAACCAGCCGCCATGATGGCCAGACACACCGCACCAGCGGTGTATGGGGACACGGTGATAGGGGAAAAAAACAACAATAATGCCACAGACAATAAAAACGGGCTGCCATGCAGAGAAAAAGACTCACCCCTCCTGTGAACGATCGTCTGGCCGAAGGTAAGAAAACATACATGCCGGACTTGTTGGGGAAATAGTCACCTGCTAGTAGCTAGGATTAACGACCATAACGCGGTTTTGCCTTGTCAGTGACCAGGAATACACCTCTTCAGCGCCTCTTCCATATGCCCCTTTCCATACTCCGCTAGTAGCTAGAGCTTATTGGAAATGTGCGACTCCAAGTCGCTCGGCCAGTCCATATCACAGGAGGGAAACGATAATCTTCAGGTAGAAAGACATAGTATAGGTCCTTCGGAGGAGGACAAAAAAAGAACACGGCCTCTGGCGGGGAGCAAAGATTTATGGATGTAACGTCCTATAGGGTAGTGGAGGCGGGACTAAACCCACACGTTGGCTGCCATGGAGTCTGTCAGGAAAATATATAAGAAAAAATAAAATTGAACTCTGTGAGTAAATAACACCACGTAAAATAATGTTACAGTGAAATAATATTAAACACATAAAAGTCCATTGATATCTGTGCTGGAAAAAAATCGATCTTCAAAAGAAATATGTCCACCAAAATATATCCAATAAATAATCTCTTTTATCTTCCACCACACCGATGTGCCTTGTGATCCCTCTCCCAATGAGACCGCACTCACCAGATGATGTTGCCTCCCACTCTCGTGGTTGGCAAAAGAGCAATTTAACCACACCTGGGTCAATGGTACGATCACTCGAAAGTATATACCTCCATATGTGAAAACCGAAAATAAACAGTGCTCCACATAGCGTGATTCTGCTATAAAACAGTTTATTTCAACAAATCACACACTCACACTTCAATAGTTGAACTCACATGTTTCACAGTGAAAATCAGCAAAATCACAGCAAATATCCACAGCAAACTGGAATGAAGGATAACTTGGCAGTACGCAAAATGGTCACATAGGATGCCAAAATATGTTGCATCAAATCTCACCAACTTTCCAAAGACTGCTCCTAGTGTATACCGTCTTGGATAGATCCCCAACAGCAATGGTAGAGAGCGGTGAGCAGGATTGATCAGTGTATTCAAGAACGCCAGAAATTCAAATGGTTGTTTAGTGTCCATGCAGCCACGCCCCTGACATGTTTCGTCATTAGACTTCTTCTAAGAGATTGGCTACATGCGCATGCACATAGCACCCTAGCTCCGTCCCCTCACCTGCGTCAGCCCGCTCTCCATATAGAGCGCGCCGCATTGCACGCATATCGTGTCATAGGAGACCCGCGCATGCGCATTGCAATGACGTTGCGCGCATCGGCTGCGCGCGCATTTCAACCCCGCGCAAGCGCGAACCTCGGCATCAGCGTGCGCATCAACTGCGCGCGCCTCCCCACCACAGCGGTCCGCACATGCGCACAGAACAACAATATACAATAGGAATTAGCCAATCCATCCTGCAGAGTACACTACGCTTGCACATATGTTGTGCCCTACGTGACCATATCGCAAGTAGCCTTTACATCTAATCTGTCTGTTGGACATCAAACCAAATATAGATTAATTCGCACCTACTGTACAATAGCACATCTTTTTTTTTTTAAATTCTTTATTTCTTTACAGGACTACATAGATATACTGTTTAAACAAAAAAAATAAAAAGATACGGCATTGCCTTTACATATTGCATCACATTATCTTCATGTTGCATATCTGCCTCTGCCTTTCTATATTCTAAATCCATAGACCTGTTTATTTTATTTTACCCTCCCCCTCCCCCCCTTCCCAGTTAACTACTCCCTAACTTAACAAAAAAAAAAAAAAAAAAAAAAAGGGACTCCCCCCCCTCCCCTCCTCCCCTCCCTCCCCCCCCCTCTCCCGTCGATGGCCGTATTGTATATACCTCAATTCTACTTATTTTACTAGTTGTATTCGAGTTACTCCCAACTTTCCTCCCCGATCTTTCTCTTACCTTCCTCAGTTTGCAAAAAGGACTCCCATGGGGCCCATGTTTGAGATATTTGTTCTTTTTTAGTCATAGTTGTGGGAATCATATTTTCCATTATCCCTATGTTTCTCACCTTGTTAAGCCACATGGAGATCTGCGGTGCAGCTGGATCCTTCCAGCATGCCGTTATACTACTTTTAGCAGCATTTACCATGTGGCACAAGAGTGAATTTTTATATCTCTCCCGTGGGATTTGTGAGGAATGTAAGAGATAGAATGCCGGGTCCCATGGTATCCGGTAATCCGTAAATCGTTGCATGATTCTCTGCACTTCCTGCCAGAAAATTTTAATTTTTGGACAAGTCCAGAAAATATGTGCAATGGTACCTCTTTCTTGACAGCCCCTCCAGCACCTATCCGATGTCGTTTGGGAGAATTTGTTCATTAGGGAGGGTGTATAATACCATCGCGTTAGAATTTTGTAATTCAATTCCTGAATTTTAGTACATCTGGAGGAGTTTAAGGTTAGATATATTATATTCTGTTGTTGATCTATTGTGAAAATTTGTTCCAAATCTCTCTCCCACTTTCCCAGGCTTACCATCTTAAAGTGTTCTGGAGGGGCGGTCAGCATTGCGTATAACTTAGAGACTCCGTGGGGGAAAGACCCTTTCTCCTCACAGTATCTCTCAAATTTTGTTCTTGGTCGGTTATAGCTTTCCTGGGGCCCTATGGATTCCAGGAAATGTCTGATCTGTCGTGCTTGCCAAAAAGGTAATTTAAACTGACCATCCATGTTCATTAATAAGTCTAGTGTTGGCCAATTATTAAGATTAAAGAAATGCGATGCTTGGAAAATGCCTCTATCTATCATTTTTTTGAAAACCCCTGGCTCAAGGCCCGGAGGAAAGTCCGGGTTCCCCAAGATAGGAAACAGGGGGGATTTTATTGAAGAGAGTTTAGAATTCTGGATGAGCTTTTCTCCCGTCCGAAGGGTAGGTCCTATCAAGGGATGTGTTTTTACTGCAGGAGGGATAGCAGCGTAACACCATATTGCCCTGTTAAGTGGGATTTTACTAACATGTTGCTCGATATTGATCCACAGTTTACTCCCTTCATTTCGGTTCCAATCTATTATCCTACCCAGTTGGGACGCTAGGTAGTATTTATATAGGTCTGGCGCTGCTATTCCTCCTGCCGTTTTTGATAAAGTGAGCAGTTTTCTGTTTATCCTTGGGCGTCTGCTTGCCCAGATAAATTTTGTAAAGACACATCTAGCTTGGTTAAAGAAGGCCAGAGGGACAGACACAGGCAAGGCCTGGAAAAGATACAGGAACTTTGGTATAATACTCATTTTTAGAATATTACTTCTCCCGAACCAGGAATGTCTTGCTTTACTCCATTTTTCCAATAATGCTGTTACTTCTTTAATTAAAGGGGGATAATTTAAAACATAGATGTCTTTTAACTTCGGTGGGATATAGATTCCAAGATAATTTAGTGCGCTTGATGTCCATCTAAACTTAAAACTATCCACTATATTCTTGCATATGGGGTGCTCCATGGACACCCACATCGCCTCCGACTTGCTGTAATTTATCTTAAAGTTCGACTGGGCACCGTATTCTTCCACCTCCTTTATGAGGTTTGGAAGTGATATCTGTGGATTTGTGATTGAAAAAAGTAGATCGTCCGCATATGCGGAGGCTTTATATTCTTGTTTTCCAATACAAATACCACTAATATCGGGATTTTGACGAATTTTATTTAACAAGGGCTCCAAAGTCAGAACAAATAATAGAGGCGATAAAGGGCAGCCCTGGCGCGTCCCATTTGATATAGAGAAATACTCTGAATGAACTCCGTTAGCCTTAACCAAGGCTTGTGGTGTAGAGTATATCCCTTCAATCCAGTGTAACATTCTATCTCCAAAATCCATGTGTTTTAGTACTCCCCTCATAAAAGTCCAATTAACCCTATCAAAAGCCTTTTCGGCATCTGTGTTCACAAAGACACTTGACATCCCTCTCTGGTTTACATATTGGAGCAAATTTAACACTTTTATAGTGCTATCTCTAGCTTCTCGTGTGGGGACGAACCCCACTTGGTCCAAATGTATTAACTGAGTCAAGTACGGTTGTATGCGGGATGCAAGTATCTTTGTGAAAATTTTCATGTCTATATTTAATAGGGATATTGGACGGAAACTACTGCACACTGATTGATCCTTCCCTTCTTTGGGTATTACTACAATATGTGCTTTCAACGCCTCTGCTGGTGGGGTTGATGTATGACCCCAAATATTAAATGTTTTAGCTAAGTATGGACTTAATACAGGGAGAAAACTTTTGAAGTATTGTAAGGAAAACCCGTCTGGGCCAGGCGCCTTCCCACCTTTCATCGACTTTATGGCTAGTCTCACTTCCTCTATTGTGATTGGCATCTCCATCTCTAAGCGAGCTGAAGATGACAGTCTGGTTATTTGTGAGGAGGTCAGATATTCTTCCATCGACTGAGGGGATACGGAAGGGGTTGGTAGGTTATATAGTGTCCTATAAAATTCTCTAAATTCCTTTACAATGTCTTTAGGCATATAAGTTTTTTTGACCTCCTTCAGTTTTGATGTAAGGTATATATGACAATAGCACATCTTTATTAACATTTTATTCTGCTAAATGTGATGTGGTGAGTTGACTTTATAATATGAACATTATGAAATTTTTTTTATCAATCATCTAAAATATTAATGTACACTCATTTCAAATATACATAAAAATAGACAAATATAGGTTCATGGATATTATTTAAAAATTCCCAAATGAATGAGCTTTTAACCAATGTGTATCAAAAAATCAAGAATAAGGGTTGGATACTGCATAAGTAAATAAGTGTGATTGGAATGTTTGTGGATTAACCTTGATCCACAAACCCATCTTCCATATATATCCTCCTTACTCATCCTTGGGGAGTATCCTCTCCTCCTAATGGTTTCATTAATTTTCACAATATTCATGAGTATTTAGTCAGTATGGCCTGTTAATTGGATCTAAATATAGAAAATAAAATAGATAAAAATTATATAAAATAATCAGTACAACCATAGTGGAGTATATGGTACATACTCGTAGTAGACTCTACCTCAATAGCATCCCCTGATCTGAACAAAACCTTTAAACGTGATTAAAAATTGTTAATAAAACAGTTGAGGTCTACCTCAATATTTAACCCTCTCGGGGCAAGGCACTTCATTGAGAAGATCCAACGGGTCTCTCTTTGGGATAAGTCCCAAATTCAATTGATTGTTTAGTGTCCGTGTAGCCAATCCCTTAAAAAGAAGTCTAATGACGAAACATGTCAGGGGCGTGGCTACACGGACACTAAACAACCATTTGAATTTCTGGGGTTCTTGAATACACTGATCAATCCTGCTCACCGCTCTCTACCATTGCTGTTGGGGATCTATCCAAGCCGGTATACACTAGGAGCAGTCTTTTGGAAAGTTGGTGAGATCTGATGCAACATATTTTGGCATCCTATGTGACCATTTTGCGTACTGCCAAGTTATCCTTCATTCCAGTTTGCTGTGGATATTTGCTGTGATTTTGCTGATTTTCACTGTGAAACATGTGAGTTCAACTATTGAAGTGTGAGTGTGTGATTTGTTGAAATAAACCGTTTTATAGCAGAATCACGCTATGTGGAGCACTGTTTATTTTCTGTTTTCACATATGGAGGTATATACTTTGGAGTGATCGTACCATTGACCCAGGTGTGGTTAAATTGCTCTTTTGCCAACCACGAGAGTGGAAGGCAACATCATCTGGTGAGTGCGGTCTCATTGGGAGAGGGATCACAAGGCACGTCGGTGTGGTGAAGGATAAAAGAGATTATTTATTGGATATATTTTGGATATATTTTGGATATATTTTGGTGGACATATTTCTTTTGAAGATCAATTTTTTTCCAGCACAGATATTTCACTGTAACATTATTTCACGTGGTGTTATTTACTCACAGAGTTCAATTTCATTTTTATTTTTTCTTATATATTTTCGTTTTAGGATATTATGAGCGCCACTTGATTATTTCTTTCAAACACCTTATTCACTACACGTTTGATTATAATCTAAACTTATTTAATATATACAATCTTTAGAGTGGCAGCTGGTGCACCTCACTAGTTTAATATGTATACTGTTGTTTTTTTATATATATATACATTTTTGGCGCAGTGGAGGTATGATATTTTAGTAGAGGCAACATAGATTACCAACCAACCACATATGTTTTCTAACAAAAATTAAAAAACAATATTTTTTTTTTTTCAATTTTTCTTTTTTTTTTTTTTTATAGCGCAAAAAAATGCAGTGGTGATCAAATACCACCAGAAGAACTCTCTATTTGTGGGGAAAATTATATATATTGAATTTATGTACAGTGTTGCATGTCTGCGCAATTGTCAACAAGTGGTTATATAACCAATTTCCTTTTCATTATGATGTAGTCATCTCCACTTTTCATGTCATTGCACTTAGTGCTCCGCATGTCTTCTCCCTCTTTCTCTCTTGTAATGTTGGGAGGTATAATTCTCATTACTACTGCAAAACTAATCTTCTCCCTTCTGTACTCTGATCTCCGTGTCCTATAATATTCATCCAGCCTCACCCTGTGTAGGAGGATCTCACCCCTCCCCCATCCACATTCCTCTCCGGTGTCAGAGACTTTCAGTTTAGTTTCTCTTCTGCTGTCAGCGATGGCGTCTGGTGATCTGAGAGCCGAGTTGGAATGTTCCATCTGTCTGAACATTTATACAGATCCTGTAACCCTGAGATGTGGTCACAACTTCTGCCGGGTCTGTATTGATCGTGTGCTGGATACACAGGGGGGGACTGGAGGATATTCCTGTCCTGAATGCAGAGAGCAGTTTCCGGATCGGCCTGCACTGCACAGGAACATAACACTACGTAACATAGCAGAGACTTTCCTGTCTCCTCAGCCAGATCGGGAGGAGTCCGGGGTCTTCTGTACTTACTGTGTGGACTCTCCTGTACCTGCTGTTAGATCCTGTCTGCTCTGTGAGGTTTCTCTGTGTGATAAACACCTGAAAGTCCACAAAAAGTCCCCAGAACACGTCTTATGTGACCCCACCTTGTCCATGGAGAGCAGGAAATGCTCCGTCCATAAGGAGGTTTTGAAGTATTTTTGCACCAAAGATAACGCCTGTATCTGTGTGTCCTGCAGTTGGGCTGGAAAACATCGAGGACACCAGGTGGAGACACTGGATGAGGCTTCTGAGAAGAAGAAGGAGACACTGAGGAATGTTCTGCAGAAACTTCTGACAAAGAGAGAGAAGATGGAGGAAAGAGTCCAGAGTCTGCAGGAACACAGGAGGAAAGTAGAAGAAGAAGCAGCTGGTGACACCGAGAGAGTCACTGCCCTGTTTAGAAATCTCAGGAGACGTCTGGAAGACTTGGAGAAGAGAGTCCTGAGGGACATCTCCGGGAGGGCAGAGCGGATCTCCATCTCCATCCGGGATCTGGAAATAAAGAAGGAGGAGCTGTCCAGGAAGTTGCGTCACATTGAGGAGCTGTGTAACGTGACGGATCCACTGACTGTCTTACAGGAATCAGACACAGGTGACTTGTGTGATACTGAGGATGGAGATAATGAGGACAGAGAGAGACATGAGGAACTCCTCCATGATGGAGGGGGTCTGGATGTGGCGGGGGTCTTACACACAGGTTTATCTGATATAATAACAGAGGTAAATGTATACTCCTATATACAGGGAGCTGCAGACATATTACTGGATGGTAACACAGCTTATAATTATCTAAAGGTATCAGATGACAGGAAAACTGTATCCTGGTCAGATAGAAACCAGAATCATCCAGAAACACCAGAGAGATTCCAGTATTATTCTTTTCAGGTGTTGAGCAGTCAGAGTTTCTCCTCAGGGCGACATTACTGGGATGTGGATGTCGGGGGATCAGAAGACTGGAAAGTCGGGATGTGTTACCCCAGTATAGAGAGGAGACGGGGGGAGTCAGTGATTGGATGGAATAAGAAGTCCTGGGGATTGGACAGGACTGGTAATCAGTATTATGTGATGCATGACAGTAAAGATATCCCCTTACCCACCAATCTCTCCAGTAACAGAGTCAGGATAGATCTGGATTATGAGGCCGGGCGGATCTCCTTTTATGATCTGTGTGACCCGATCCGACACCTCCACACCTTCACCACCACCTTCACTGAGCCCCTCCATGCTGGGATATATGTATATAAAGGTTGTATAAAGATATGTGGGAGGAGGCAGGAGATGTGAGAGCTCCGCCCACAGTCTGGTAATGTCAGACGAAGGAGGGGAATTAATTTACTATTCATCCAATAGTATATAGCAGTGGGCGGGGCTTCCTGCAAGTTTTTCTACTATAAATAAATGTGAGATTTCTTACTGATCGCTGTGATTGGGTAGAATATCTGTCCAATTATTGGAGTAACAATAACATGTTCCTATTGGTTAGTGAGAAATCTATCTATCTATCTATCTATCTATCTATCCTATCTATCTATCTATCTATCCTATCTATCCTATCTATCTATCTATCTATCTATCCTATCTATCCTATCTATCCTATCTATCCTATCTATCCTGACATAATACTTTCTGTGTTTTGTCACAGTATTTGACATCCGTCATCTCCCCCCCCCTCCCCCACATGTGGTCCCTCTGTGTGTGTGTGGGGGGGGGGGGGGGGGGGGGCAGCCATGATCAGACACAGAGGGGGGTGGGGGTCACTGTGATGGGATAGGATGGGGTCACCTCTCCTCTCTGCCCCTCCCCCTCCATACAATCTATACTACAAAGAGATGGAAATAAATGGAACAATCTGAGAGGAAATCTATGAAGACGTCATCTAGAGATTTATTACTGGAAGAAAAAAATGTGATCAGAGAGCCCAGACTGTTTTTAGGCAGAGTGGGTCAGGATTAGATCCCCTGTCAGGTTTTTTTCTTCTATTCGGGGCTCCATTACAGAGATTTCCCCTCACTTCCTGTCCCGGTGACAACATTTATCTAGACAGGAAATGAGGGGAACTCTCCAACAGGAACACAGACTGAAATAAGAATGATATGTTTAGTATAATAAGGAAGGGGAAGGATTAGAGCCCCTGTCAGATGTTTATATGTCTGTGTCCCTGTACAGATTTCTCTCACACCTTGTATTGGTGTCACCAGGACAGGAAGTGAGAGGAAATCTCTCTAAGGCTGGGATCACATTGCTGTGCAGATCACATGTCATGTCTGTGTGATGTGAATTCAGCCGTACAAACTGTGTGACTGAAATCACATTCACACCAAAATGGTGCCGGACCCTTTTTTTGGTCCTCACTGGAATCGGATCACATTGGGTGTCACATCTATACAATCCGATTCCTGCACCATTTCAGCGTTTGCACTGCGATCTGCGAATCGATCTGGGGGTGTCATTAACTTTCTATTGACACCCCGCAGCGATTCTCAGATGTCAGTGTGACCGTCCGGTGATTGAGGTGTGATGAGGGAACCCGCACAGGAATCGCACTGGTTCCCGCATCCCACAAGTCTCATCCCAGCCTAAGGCTCCACTCACACCTATGCAGGTTGCTTTTCAACCTTTCTGATGTGCTTTTTTTCTGTGCTTTCCGTGATTTGCGTTTTGTGTTTTTTTATAAAAAACATTTTTTTTTTTGGGGGGGGGGGGGGATTTGTTGCTGGGCAGATTTAACCACTTGGTGCCCACACTATAGCCAGAAGACGGCTACAGCTCTGTCTTAAAATGCCGGGAGGGCGTCCATGTACATCCTCCCGTTCTCACACTGTCCCCCCCCCCCCCTTGGGATTCTGCTGATCACAGATCAGGTAAAGGGCCAATCACAGCAAACCCTTTATCATGTGATCAGATGTCAGCAAATGACAGCTGATCTATGGGATGACTTTTATAATGGATCCTAATATAATGTATCATTGTGATGTTGTATCTTATAATCACTAGATGTGTCCTGGTGATGGGGGAGGAATTAGGAAAGGAAATGTTATTGTGAAATAAAGATTCTTCTCTATGAAATTATTATTATTATTATTATTATTATTATTATTATTATTATTATTATTATTATACGGGGTTTATACAGAGCCAACAGTTTACACAGCGCTTTACAACATAGTGGCAGACATTCCAATTAGAGTATAATACAGGGGGAATCAGAGGGTCCTGATCATTAGAGCTTACAATCTAAGAGGCAGGGTCAAGAGATACAAAGGGTAATAACTGTGCGGAATGGGCTGATGGAGAAAATAAATGTCCAGTTGTTAAGTGGGGGCAGGATAGGCCTCTCTGAAGCATCTTCAGGGATTGTCTGAAAGTGAACAGAGTAGGAGATAGTCAGACAGATTGGGGGACTGAGTTCCAGAGGATGGGAGAGGCTCTGGAGAAGTCGTGGAGGAAAGCATAGGAGGAGGTGATAAGGGAACTAGAGAGCAGGAGGTCTTGGGAGGAACAAAGAGAACAATTTGGTTGATATTTTGAAACCAGGTTAGTGATGGGACTCGGCTGATCACAGATTGGGTAAAGGGCCAATCACAGCGAGCCCTTTACCATGTGATCAGCTGTCAGCCAATGACAACTGATCATGGAAGTAAACAGGAGCCGGTCAACAGCTTTCTTTCCCTAGTGCTGTCAGCGTTAAGAAAAAAAGAAAGCCGATACCTGGCTTCTGTTAGAGGGACATTGGTCACATTAGTGCCCACCAGTGCTTCTAATTAGTGCCCCTCAGTGCCATCTATCAGTGCCCATCAGTACTGCTAATCAGTGCCCCTCAGTGCTATCTATCAGTGCCCATCAGTACTGCTAATCAGTGCCCCTCAGTGCATCTATCAGTGCCCATCAGTACTGCTAATCAGTGCCCCTTAGTGTCATATATCAGTGCCCAGCAGTGCTGTTAATCAGTGCTCCTCAGTGCCCACCAGTGTCACTATCATCTGTCACTTTATCTGTCACATTATCTTTCTGAAGAATATCTGAGGAAAGCCGGGGGCCACATCTGTCACATGGCCTGGGGCCCCATAGTAGGTGACATTGTCCGGGGCCCACAAATAGGTCACATTGCCAGGAATCTGGATGATATAACATTGTCTGGGGGCCCTAAATATTTTGAAAGGTCTGGGGGACATGGTCAAGCTAAGGGTTTTGTAAAAGAGACGGCCACCTTGGGGGCTTCATCAGGAGGGGGGCACAGAAATGGGCGGGACCTGCAATCTATGGTGCTGAAGTAGTTCATGGGGGGCACATGTTGGCCTTTTTTTCTTGTCCTATCACTGTATGGGGGCCCCAAGTATGTCATATTACTTAGGGACCCTTTATGTGTCACGCTACTTTAGGGTTCCAAATTACATTAATACGTCTCTTTGTCATTTGCTCACTTAGGGCAGTCACAGCCCCCCGGCCCACTTCTACCCCCTTTTATAGCCCCCCCATCAATCCATGTCAGATCCCTGAGTCCTCACCCATGTAAGATACATGGTAGGTTATGTCGGAGCTTACACAGGATTGATGATGTCACCCCTCCATCATGTGACGGTATGTAAGTCCTGTGATTGGCCACTCAGGCCTGAACACTGCATGCTGGGAGGAGGTCACATGATCCCTCAATACCCTGGAAACTGGGGACTTAGTGAGGACTTTGATGGAGGAACAATAAAGGAAAGTATAAGTGGGTGTGTACGGCTCTTGGGTCACTTACAGAAGGGGGCGGGGCATTCATTCTAATGGCTCCTCCCAGTACATGAGCACTGTGTATAGTGAGATGGGATGGTAAAGAATTGTGTAGAGTGCCGGAGCTGAGACAGAGCACAGAGTGTAATATGACTTATTGTCTGTGTCCGAGCTGTGATGTCATAGTAGGAAAATGGCTACCGAGGGACCCAATGTGGAAAGTATAGATAGAGGTGTACTGGCCCTTTAAGGACATATCTATCTATCTGTAGACAGTCTAATTCCTTATTATTAATACATTTACAATGAGTTTATTCTATTGATTATTTAATTGTGTGAAGAAATAGAAATGAATAATAGATCTACAAATAGAAAGAGATGAAAATCGATGGGAGAATCTCAGAGGAAATATATGAAGAAATGATCCCGAGATTTACTAATGAAAGAAATAATGGGATTTATCACTAATATAATGATATGACTATAATAATGTATGATTACTAGAACTGGAATGTGTCCCCAATATAATGTGTCCCCATAGAATGGATCACCAATAGAATTCTATAGGATCTCTTTTATAATGGATCCTAATATAATGTATCATGTGATGGTGTATTATAATCACTAGATGTGTCCTGGTGATGGGGGAGAATTAGGAAATGAAATGTTAATGTGGAATAAAGATTCTTTATGAAATCATTATTATCATTATTATTATTATTATTATTATCATACAGGGTTGATCTGGAGCCCATAGTTTATGCTGCACTTTACAACATGAAGGCAGACATTCCAATTAGAGTGTAATACAGGAGGAATCAGAGAGCCCTGCTCCTTAGAGCTTACAATCTAGAAGGGATTATCACATTCTTTGATCACGTCATTACACACCCTTACATTTCATCACATACACACAGATGGATTGGCAATTTGCTATGCTATGCTATTTCATCTTATTTTTTTAGTTTTGTTGCCATCTTTGGCCTAACCTCTTTCACTTCTCACATATTCACTTTAGGCACACACCTTTACACCTTATTATCACATTTTCATTTTTTTTTTTTTTATTATTATTATTATTATTCCTACAACACAATGATTTTTTTTTTTTTTCAAGCATTGTTTAGTTATCATCATCCATTTTTTACTTTACATTTATCTTTTTAGAACCTGATCTGTGGCCCATAGGTGTACACCTCTTAAGCCCCATACACACGGTCGGATTTTCCCATGGATTCTGTCCTATCGGACAATGTTGTCGGAAAATCCGACCGTGTGTATGCACCATCGGACAGTTTCCATCGGATTGTCCGACGGACAAAGTCCTATCTCCTGCTGGATAGATTTTTCGACAACAAAGTCCGATCACACCAAATCCGATCGTGTGTATCGAATTCCGACGGACAAAGTGCTACGCATGCTCAGATCACATTACAAGACCAAACCTATTGGCTACTAGCCTCTACGTAGTCCCGTCGTAGGCAGCAAACGTCACCACGTTCAGAATGATCGGATTTTCCGACAACTTTGTCCGACCGTGTGTACGCAACACCAACATCGGACAAAGTACGACAGACATGATCCGACGGACCTGGTCCTCGGATAATCCGCGCGTGTGTATGGGGCTTTACTCTGGTATTGTGTCATGGCTGTCCGCCTTTCCCTATGGCTGCTGTTTCCCACCACCCCTTCTCTGTTTCCCTGTGTCTTCTGGAGAGTTATGGCTATAAAAATCATTAAGAAAAAAATCATTTTAGAAAAAAAAATTATAATTAAAACAATAATAATAATAATAATAAAAAAAAAACATTTTGAAAAATAAAACATTATGACCCCCCATGATCAGCCAAAACATTATGACCCCCCCATGATCAGCCAAACATTATGACCCCCCCATGATCAGCCAAAACATTCTGACCCCCCCCATGATCAGCCAAAGCATTATGACCCCCCCATGATCAGCCAAAACATTATGTCCCCCCCCCCCCCATGATCAGCCAAAACATTATGTCCCCCCCCCCCCCCATGATCAGCCAAAATATTATGTCCCCCCCATGATCAGCCAAAATATTATGTCCCCCCCATGATCAGCCAAAACATTATGTCCCCCCCCCATGATCAGCCAAAACATTATGTCCCCCCCATGATCAGCCAAAACATTATGACCCCCCCATGATCAGCCAAAACATTATGACCCCCCCATGATCAGCCAAAACATTATGACCCCCCCCCCATGATCAGCCAAAACATTATGACCCCCCCCCCCCCCTCCATGATCAGCCAAAACATTATGACCCCCCATGATCAGCCAAAACATTATGAACCCCCCAAGATCAGCCAAAACATTATGACCCCCCCCCCATGATCAGCCAAAACATTATGTCCCCCCCCCCCATGATCAGCCAAAACATTATGTCCCCCCCCCCCATGATCAGCCAAAACATTATGACCCCCCCATGATCAGCCAAAACATTATGACCCCCCCCCCATGATCAGCCAAAACATTATGACCCCCCCATGATCAGCCAAAACATTATGACCCCCCCATGATCAGCCAAAACATTATGTCCCCCCCCCCCCCTGATCAGCCAAAACATTATGACCCCCCCATGATCAGCCAAAACATTATGACCCCCCCCCCCCCATGATCAGCCAAAACATTATGACCCCCCCATGATCAGCCAAAACATTATGACCCCCCCCATGATCAGCCAAAACATTATGACCCCCCCCATGATCAGCCAAAACATTATGACCCCCCCATGATCAGCCAAAACATTATGTCCCCCCCCCCCATGATCAGCCAAAATATTATGTCCCCCCCATGATCAGCCAAAACATTATGACCCCCCCCCCATGATCAGCCAAAACATTATGTCCCCCCCCCCCCATGATCAGCCAAAACATTATGACCCCCCCATGATCAGCCAAAACATTATGTCCCCCCCCATGATCAGCCAAAACATTATGACCCCCCCATGATCAGCCAAAACATTATGACCCCCCCCCCATGATCAGCCAAAACATTATGACCCCCCCCATGATCAGCCAAAACATTATGACCCCCCCCCCATGATCAGCCAAAACATTATGACCCCCCATGATCAGCCAAAACATTATGACCCCCCCCAAGATCAGCCAAAACATTATGTCCCCCCCATGATCAGCAAAACATTATGACCCCCCCCCCCATGATCAGCCAAAACATTATGACCCCCCCATGATCAGCCAAAACATTCTGTCCCCCCCATGATCAGCCAAAACATTATGACCCCCCCATGATCAGCCAAAACATTATGACCCCCCCCCCCCCAAAACATTATGACCCCCCCATGATCAGCCAAAACATTATGACCCCCCCCCCCCCCCCCCATGATCAGCCAAAACATTATGACCCCCCCCCCCCCATGATCAGCCAAAACATTATGACCCCCCCCCCCCCCCCATGATCAGCCAAAACATTATGACCCCCCATGATCAGCCAAAACATTATGACCCCCCCCCCATGATCAGCCAAAACATTATGACCCCCCCCCCCCCCATGATCAGCCAAAACATTATGACCCCCCCCCCCATGATCAGCCAAAACATGATCAGCCAAAACATTATGACCCCCCCATGATCAGCCAAAACATTATGACCCCCCCCCCATGATCAGCCAAAACATTATGACCCCCCCCCATGATCAGCCAAAACATTATGACCCCCCCCCCCCATGATCAGCCAAAACATTATGACCCCCCCATGATCAGCCAAAACATTATGACCCCCCCCCCCCCCATGATCAGCCAAAACATTATGACCCCCCCCCCCCCCCATGATCAGCCAAAACATTATGACCCCCCCATGATCAGCCAAAACATTATGACCCCCCCCCCCATGATCAGCCAAAACATTATGACCCCCCCCCCCCCCCCCATGATCAGCCAAAACATTATGACCCCCCCCCCCCCATGATCAGCCAAAACATTATGACCCCCCCCATGATCAGCCAAAACATTATGACCCCCCCATGATCAGCCAAAACATTATGACCCCCCCATGATCAGCCAAAACATTATGACCCCCCCCCATGATCAGCCAAAACATTATGACCCCCCCATGATCAGCCAAAACATTATGACCCCCCCCCCCCATGATCAGCCAAAACATTATGACCCCCCCCCCCATGATCAGCCAAAACATTATGACCCCCCCCCCCCCCATGATCAGCCAAAACATTATGACCCCCCCCCCCCCTGATCAGCCAAAACATTATGACCCCCCCCCATGATCAGCCAAAACATTATGACCCCCCCCCCATGATCAGCCAAAACATTATGACCCCCCCATGATCAGCCAAAACATTCTGACCCCCCCATGATCAGCCAAAACATTATGACCCCCCATGATCAGCCAAAACATTATGACCCCCCATGATCAGCCAAAACATTATGACCCCCCCATGATCAGCCAAAACATTATGACCCCCCCATGATCAGCCAAAACATTATGACCCCCCCCCATGATCAGCCAAAACATTATGACCCCCCCATGATCAGCCAAAACATTATGACCCCCCCATGATCAGCCAAAACATTATGTCCCCCCCATGATCAGCCAAAACATTATGACCCCCCCCCCCCATGATCAGCCAAAACATTATGACCCCCCCCCCATGATCAGCCAAAACATTATGACCCCCCCCCCCATGATCAGCCAAAACATTATGACCCCCCCATGATCAGCCAAAACATTATGACCCCCCCATGATCAGCCAAAACATTATGACCCCCCCATGATCAGCCAAAACATTATGACCCCCCCCCATGATCAGCCAAAACATTATGACCCCCCCATGATCAGCCAAAACATTATGACCCCCCCATGATCAGCCAAAACATTATGACCCCCCCATGATCAGCCAAAACATTATGACCCCCCCCCATGATCAGCCAAAACATTATGACCCCCCCATGATCAGCCAAAACATTATGACCCCCCCATGATCAGCCAAAACATTATGTCCCCCCCCCCATGATCAGCCAAAACATGATCAGCCAAAACATTATGACCCCCCCATGATCAGCCAAAACCCCATGATCAGCCAAAACATTATGACCCCCCCCCCCATGATCAGCCAAAACATTATGACCCCCCCATGATCAGCCAAAACATTATGACCCCCCCATGATCAGCCAAAACATTATGACCCCCCCCCCCCCCATGATCAGCCAAAACATTATGACCCCCCCCATGATCAGCCAAAACATTATGACCCCCCCCATGATCAGCCAAAACATTATGTCCCCCCCATGATCAGCCAAATCATTATGTCCCCCCCATGATCAGCCAAAACATTATGACCCCCCCCCCATGATCAGCCAAAACATTATGACCCCCCCATGATCAGCCAAAACATTATGACCCCCCCATGATCAGCAAAAACATTATGTCCCCCCCCCATGATCAGCCAAAACATTATGTCCCCCCCATGATCAGCCAAAACATTATGACCCCCCCCCATGATCAGCCAAAACATTATGACCCCCCCATGATCAGCCAAAACATTATGACCCCCCCATGATCAGCCAAAACATTATGACCCCCCCATGATCAGCAAAAACATTATGTCCCCCCCATGATCAGCCAAAACATTATGTCCCCCCCATGATTAGCCAAAGCATTATGTCCCCCCCATGATCAGCCAAAACATTATGACCCCCCCCATGATCAGCCAAAACATTATGTCCCCCCCATGATCAGCCAAAGCATTATGACCCCCCCATGATCAGCCAAAACATTATGACCACAACATGATCAGCCAAAACATTATGACCACCCCATGAAAAAAATATAATAATAATAAAAAAAATTATTTTTTGCAAAAAAATAAAAAAATATATATTTTTTGAAAAAAAAAATAAAAAAATAAAAAAATAAAAAAAAATAAAATCATTAAAAAAAATAAAAATCATTGAAAAATAATTTTAGGAAAAAAGAATCATTTAAAAAAATTTAAAAAAAAAATCATTTTTTTGCAAAAAAAATAAAAAAAAATAACATTTATTTTTTGCAAAAATAAATTATGTTTTGCAAAAAAAAAAAAAAATAATAAAAAAAAAAAAAAAAATTAAAAAAAAAAATAAATAAAAAAATTAAATCATTTTAAAAAAAATAATAATTAAAAAAAATAATAATTAAAAAAAAATAAAACATTTTTGAAAAAAAAATCATTTTAGAAAACTAAAAATAATAATAAAAAATAAAATAATTTTTAAAAAAATAAATCATTTTTGAAAAAAATGTATAAATAAATGTTTAGTTACTCAAGCCACTCCACCCAGTTACTCCGCCCACTCCAGTAGGTTGAGGCAAGAACACGTCACACAATTTCCCCAGAAATTGTAGATTTTCTAGTTATAATTGTGATTGCTTGTACCAATTATGTTTATCTATTATATACATTAAATATGTCAATAATATTACTACTACAATTCATTATGCTTTATTTTGCATGATTTATGTATTATATGTTATGATACATTATATATATTTATTATTCATTAACTGTATTTATTTTATTGGATTAATTAGCAACTCTCTACGGTCACACAGATCTTCCCAGCAGGGACAGTGACAATCAATTTAATTTTAGGTATCCTAGACTATTTCAAACACATATCCATGCATCATCTACAGTCCCACTAGCCCACTTTCTTCGTTTTTAGAGTAGGAGATAGTCGGACAGATTAGGATAGTGAGTTCCAGAGGATGGGAGAGGCTCAGGAGAAGTCCTGGGGGTGAGCATGGGATGAGGTGACGAGGGAGTTAGAGAGCAGGAGGTCTTGGGAGGAACGAAGAGAGCGGTTTGGTTGGTATTTTGAGACTAGCTTAGTGATGTAGCTGGGGCCAAGTTGTGGATGGCTTTGTAAGTTATTGTTAGTATTTTGAACTTAATTTACTAGATGAGTGGAAGCCAGTGAGGGATTGGCAGAGAGGAGTGGAAGACACTGAGCAGTTGGTAGGGTGGATGAGCCTGGCAGCAGCATTCATGATGGATGGAAGGGGATGACCTGTGTAAATTTAAGCCAGTGAGAAGGGAGGTGCAGTAGTCAAGATGAGAGATGATCAGGGAGTGGATTAGAAGCTTTGTGGTGTCATTGGGTAAAAAGTGGCGTATCTTGGAGATGTTGGGGAGGTTGAGGCGGCCAGCTTTGGACAGTGGTTGGATGTGAGGCCTAAAGGAGAGTTCAGAGTCCAGGATAACACCTAGGACCCTGACATGTGGGGACGGGTTGATAGTTGAGCCTTTGATTTTGACTGAGAAGTCAGGGGAAGAGGTATGTGGGGGAGGAAAAATGATGAGCTCGGTTTTGGATATATTGAGTTTGAGGAAGTGGTGTGACATCCAGGCTGATATGTCTGTTAGTAAGTTGGTGATATGTGAGGAGACTGAGGGAGTGAGCTGGGGGTGGGGGGGTGGAGAGACAGATTTGGGTGTCATAAGCATAGAAATTAAATTGAAAGCCACGGGAGGCAATCAGCTGACCCAGGGAGGAGATATAGATCGAGAGTAGGAGAGGTCCAAGGACAGAACCTTGGGGAACAACGGAGAAAAAAAAGGAGAGGTGAAAGCAGAATTGTAATGCCGCGTACATACAACCGGACATTCCTTCAGAATAAACTCAGACGGAGTTCTGCTGAAACTGACTTGCCTACACACGATCACACCAAAGTCCGTTCATTTAGAACGCAATGACGTATGGTGGACTAAAAAAGGAGGTTCAATAGCCAGTAGCCAATAGCTGCCCTTGCATCGTATTTGGTCCGTTGGCCTAGCACACAGACGAACGGTTTTCCCAATAGGAATTGATTCCATCTGAAAGATTTAAAACATGTTCTATTTCTAGGTCCGTCAGACTTTTTGAAACAAAAAGTCCACTGAAGCCCCTAACACGATCTTAAAATCCAATGAAATGAGTCCTCTGAAGCCCACACACGATCGTAAAATCCAATGAAATTATTCCGGCGGACCTTTTCTGCCGGAAAGTCCGGTCGTGTGTACGCGGCATAAGTATCGCTAAAGGTGTGGTGGGATAGGTAGGATGAGAACCAGCAAAGAGTACAGTCACAGGGACCAAAGGAGTAGAGTTTTTTTTTGAGGAGGGTGCTCCACTGTGTCAAAGGCAGCAGAGATTTAAGGAAAAAATTCAACTAGTTTGTGTTGAAAGAATGATGGACTTTTTAGGCGTACAATCTAAATCAATAAAGTTTTTTTTATTAAAAACATGTGTATACAATTCATTCAAAACCCTATATGGATCTTGACAATCTAAAAACAATATAGAAATTACTACAGGCTAATCGACATTTTTACTGGATAACGACAATATGGGTCAATTAGCCACTAAAATTCAAATATATTATTATTCAAATTTTATCATATAAACATGGCAATAAACAAACAATAATAAACCATATGGAAGCAGTATTGTCGAGGAATAGCTTGTATTGGTTGCCCTACATGTTACGCGTCATGTAACGCTTCTTCAGGAGCTTTCTATACTTTATTCCCTGGTCGGGAGATAATTCAAAGGAGCGGGGAATGAAGGACTAGTTGCCTTATGGTGACGCCAGAAAACATGCTTTTTAAGATGTATTTGATTCTTGGGTTAGAACTATTCCTATAAAGGATATAAAGGATATTTTTCAATTTTCCGAAGAGGTACAGTTGTTTTAAGTACGGTTGAGTGACACATTGGCGTGCATAATATTCAGTTAGTGGGTGAGAGGTTTATACAAGGGGAGACAGGAAATGCGTCCTTGTTCTATCCCAGTTGTGTCCAGGTGATCGGCGTGCTAGGTACGTATCCCCGCTCTCTGGCAGCGTAGTTGTGAGGGCTGCAGAGAGGTCCAGGAGGAGGAGTACAGAATAGTGTCCACTGGGTTTAGCCGTTTGTAGATCATTTGTGAGTTTAAGGAGAGCAGTTTCCATGGAGTGTTGAGAGTGAAATCCAGACTGAAGGGGATCAAGAAGTTTGTTCTCAGTGAGATGGTCGCTCAGTCAGTTGTTGGCCAGACATTTAAGGAGTTTGGAGGAAAAGGGGAGTAAGGAGATAGGGCGTAGATTGTTAGGATTGGTGGGGTCCAGTGAGGGCTTTTTAAGGAATGGGGGTGACTAATGCATGATTCAGAGAGTTGGGGGAGATGCCAGAAGAGAGGGAGAGATTGAAGATGTTAGTTAGAGAGTGTAGAATAGAGCCTTGCAAAGGAACAGGGTCCAGGGGGCAGGGGGTTAGGTGGGTGTTAGAAAAAGTTTAGCAAATGTTGTCTATAGTATCTGCCGGGTTGAATGAGGGAAGTAATGATTGTACCTGTGGACATGGAGTGTTAAGTGGGGAAGGTATCTCTACAATGGAGATCTCCTCACAAATTGTATCAGTCTTATTTTTTTTAAGTGATTGGCGATCTCCTGGGCAGTGAGTGAGTTAGTGGGTGGAGGCAGTGATATTGGATTGTGGATGACCTCTGGTCAGTACACTCGGCTCTCCAGCAGACTGGTTGACATGTTATCATAGATCCCAACTGTCCCGGATATCGAGGGACTGTCCCGGATTTGGAGCAATGTCCCTCTGTCCCTCATTCCTCCTCCCTTGTCCCTCATTTTGGTCTGATCTATATAGATGTATATAAAATGCACTACTTATCTATCAAAAAGTGTTTCCCAGCGCTAAACCTTTCATCTGATTTTTAAATTGCTGCATTTGTAAATTCCAAAAGCCAATATAAAGGGATAGTATTGTTAAAAAAAAGCACTTGTGGGTTTAACTAGTTTTAGTTTTTTTTTTACAATTCTCCTTTAAGGGGGCGTGGCAAGGGGGCGTGACCTATACTTTTCCTGATAGGTGTCCCTCATTCCCATCTCAAAAAGTTGTGAGGTGTGTGTTATCACAGACCACACCCACTGCTCTCCCCAGCAGTTACAGGTTAGACATACCGGGCAATCTGACTTGGAGAGTGCAAACACACACTCACTGGGGGGGATTTACTAAGAAGGCACTGCACCAGTTCATATATTAATTGGTGCGCCGGAAAAGTCATTAATTGAACGTGCGAACTGGCGCACATTGAAGCGCAAAACGGTAATAAATATGTAAACTGCAACTGTCGCTAGGGTAACTGCAGTTTTCTCATTGATGAAAGCGCACGCCCAATCCAATTGGTTCATTTCATCTCATTGGATGTGTCTTGTTAGGTAATTAGTAGGTGTTCTCAGTGAATTAACCCCTTTGATGCTAATCTCATTCCTATCACTTCTAATATATCTTTGAAGTGTTTTTTCTATTTTTACTCAAATCTTTCCATACATTACAAAGAAAAGAGAAGAGTTTCTAAACCCAATAAATTTATATTTTCAGATCTTGATCTTTAAAGGTGACCATACACTGCAATCCGTTATATCTTAAATAAATTAGATTTGGTGCAAGAGCCTGATTGATTTCCTATCATTTGAATTAATTGTGCGTCTTCTTACCTATCTTGCCTAAATATCGAGTTGTACAGAGATTGGCCAATCAGATTGCATAGTGCATGACCATCAAGTGTCAAATTTGGAATGTAGATGTGCCATGACCCACTTGTATTTTCCTAACAATATTTCTTGGGCATTATACAAGGAACATGAGAACCCACCTTTTTTCAAGACATGACAGAGTGATCAGGAATCTTCAAACTACGGCTCTCCAGCTGTTGTGGAACTACACATCCCATGAGGCATTGTAACACTCTGACATTCACAGACATGACTGGGCATGATGGGAATTGTAGTTCCTGAACAACTGGAGGGCCGTAGTTTGAAGACCCCTGTGATAGAACATTATTATGTCTCCAGAATTGGGAGTGTGGCATCTACCCAACTTCTCTCTGCTGGTGGACACAAGAACCTACATCTATAGATATATCTGTATATATATATATATATATATATATATATATATATATATATATATATATATATATATATATATATATATACACACACACTGAAGCAGGAACTCTGATCACTCGCCACAGCAGAACAATGTCACCACACCAGTGTAGCCATCAACAGTGTTCCTGACCACTACCACACCTGTCCTAATGTAACCAGACCAGTGTAGCCATCAACAGTGTTCCCTATTACTGTCACATCTGTCCCAGTGTCACTACACCAGTACAACCAGTCGCAGTGTCTCTGATCACCATCCCACCAATTCCAGTGTCACCAGACCAGTGTAGCTATCAACAGTGTTCTTGATTACTGCCACACCAGACCAGTGTAGCTATCAATAGGTTTCCTGATCACCACTAGGGATGAGCCGAACACCCCCCCCGTTCAGTTCGCACCAGAACCTGCGAACGGACCAAAGTTTGCGCGAACATTCGAACCCTATTAATTACAATGGACGCGAACGTTCAAAATCAAAAGTGCTAATTTTAAAGGCTAATATGCATGTTATTGTCATAAAAAGTGTTTGGGGACCTGGGTCCTGCCCCAGGGGACATGTATCAATGCAATTTTTTTTTTTTAAACGGCCGTTTTTTTTAGGAGCAGTGATTTTAATAATGCTTAATGTGAAACAATAAAAGTGTAATATTCCTTTAAATTTCGTACCTGGGGGGGTGTCTATAGTATGCCTGTAAAAGGGCGCATGTTTCCCGTGCTTAGAACTGTCCCTGCACAAGTGTCCGCGCAATGGGAGGCTCCCGCTGTGTGAGGCTTCGCTGCGTCTGACAGGTCTTTTATAACGGAGGGCGGGGCCACATGGTGACCCCGCCCCCCTCTGACGTCATGGGGAAAGCCATAGGGAAGTCCCCATGACGTCCCCGTGTGTCAGAGGGGGGGGTCACCAGGTGGCCCCGCCCTCCGTTATAAAAGACCTGTCAGACGCAGCGAAGCCTCACACAACAGGAACCTTCCATTGTGCGGAGCGGCCCAAGAAGAGACACCGACGCCGTGGAAGAAGATGCCGGACAAAAGACCAGAGCAAGAAGAAGCGGATCGGAGGAAGAAGAAGATGGAAAAAGATGCCGGAAGGAGAAGATGAAGAAACCGAAGGATGAAGAAAGGAAGAAGGAAGAAGACCAGAAGAAAGAAGAAAAGAAGATTTTAATAAAGGAATTGTCAAAGACCGTCTCCTGTCATTTTTACCATTTTTGTCACTTTTTTGGTGAAATGGTAGGGGTACTTTTGTACCCCCTTACCATTTCACACAGGGGGGGGGGGGATCTGGGGGTCCCCTTGTTAAAGGGGGCTTCCAGATTCCGATAAGCCCCCCGACCGCAGACCCCCACAACCAATGGCCAGGGTTGTGGGGAAAAGGCCCTTGACCCTCAAAGCATCCTCCCAATGTTGAGGGCATGTGGCCTGGTACGGTTCAGGAGGGAGGGGGGCGCTCTCGTCCCCCCCTCTTTTCCTGTGGCCTGCCAGGTTGTGTGCTTGGATAAGGGTCTGGTATGGATTTTGAGGGGGACCCCACGCCATTTTTTTTTTGGCTGGGGTTCCCCTTAAAATCCATCCCAGACCTGAAGGGTCTGGTATGGATATTTAGGGGGACCCCTACGTCATTTTTTTTTAAATTTGACGCAGGGTTCCCCTTAATATCCATAACAGACCTGAAGGGCCTGGTAATTGAATTTGGGGGGAACCCCACGCTTTTTTTTTTTTTATCAATGACTTTTTTTTTATCAATGACTTTCAATGAATGACTGTTCTCTGTGTTACGGGAATCAGCAATTCATTAGCCGCAGATGGCTGCCTTAGATGACACAACAGGCCAGAAGGGTAAAGGTGGTTGAATGTGATACTGCAATGCTGTACTAACAGCACACACACACTAATCCCCAGAATCACAGAAGATAATGTCAGCAGTCAGCAGCACTCAGCAGAATTAATCACAGCACAGATAATGTCAGCAGCACTGCAGAATTGATCAGAGCAGATAATGTCACTAACGCCGAAACACTCTACATGGCCAATTATTGCTCTCCTCGCTGCTGGCTCTATGATTGGCCAAGCATGTGGGGTCACAGTGCATGCTTGGCCAATCATCAGCCAGCAATGCACTGCGACTGGCGCAGTGCATTGTGGATCATTCGCATCACACAAATTTGATGCTACCGGCCCACAAAGTTCTGGGCTCGACGAGCGCTCGAACAGCCGATGTTCGATTCGAACATGGGTTCGAATCGAACACCGGGCCCATCCCTAATCACCACCACACCAGCCCCAGTGTCACCAGTCACAGTGTAGCCATCAACAGTGTTTCCGATTACTGCCACACCAGTCCCAGTGTCACCACACCAGGATAGCCATCAACAGTGTTCCTGATTACTGCCACACCAGTGTGGTGTTAATAGACCAGTTTACTCCTTCAACAGTGTTCTGATCACCACCACACCCGTATACTTGTAGGTGTAACAAAGTCTATCAATTGACTTCAGTACACTCATCCTGTCAGGTATTTCTGTACACTGTGACGAAACATTAGCGCAAACAAAGGGATTCCACCAATAACACGGACTGTTCTGTTGGGGAATCAGGTGAATTTCTTATTCTTTTTTTTTTCCAAGATAAAGTTTATTGTAAATAGTAAATACAATGTACATTACAACATGTCAAAACAGTAGAGTGTAACATAAATGGGAGGAAACAAAGTTGTAGAAACAATGCAAAAAGCAATAAACTAATACATTTCCTGAGCCAACAATGCTTGTATAGGAAATGTTATGTTGAGTCTGTAACACAAACAAATAACCAATAGACCTCAGAAAAGCAGGGCCAACGGCCCTAAATTCCTGTGGTTTAGAGAATCAACACGCTGTTCTCAGTAGGTATATATATATTACAATGTGGGTTAGTAAGGGGATAGACCATTACCTCTCTGTTAGTGTTAAGATGTATCGATATCGGGGATGCTGTCTCGGACCACTAGCAACCCCAATTGGGGAACATTTGAGAGGTAATGGGTTATACACCAGACGGGTCTCGGGGTGCATAGGGTTAGGAGTGGGTGCGGGTGCAAAGGGTGGTGTGGGTGGGAGCATAGCAGGTTGTGGGAGTACCTAACATACCTAATCATTACAAGGGGGTGTTCAGAATACGCAGGGTGAGTTGGAGAGTTGAATTGAATGCTTTAGAATAGGTGTGGATTCTTCCTCCTTCACTTGGGCTTCACGGGGTCAGGTTCAACCTAGGGAGAGTAAGTGTTTTATATTCGTCGGTCGTTATGAAGTGTTGCCAGCAGGCCCAGACATTCATAAATTTGGTGGGCGAGTCTTTGGATTGATGGAGGTGAATTTCTTCTAACTTGTGGTTGAAGGAAAGAAAATTTTATAATCTGTGGCCTGCCTTAGAGGAGAGCACACTGCCGTCCTGTTCTATAGAAACTTAGAAAAGGGCCTGCAGAAAAAAGAACGACTTGATGATGTGATTGAGAGATATATTACAGGAATGTTGACCCTCCATGTCTCTCGGTGTCAGTGAGAACCCTTCAGGATACGGAGAACCGGTCATACAGGACAGACACACCCTGAAAGATTAACGAGATACTGAGAGGAATGCGACAAATCAATACACAGCAAACAAGCAATGCAGGGGGAGAATGAGGGGAGTTGGAGCTTCAGTGACACTTCCTCTGGTTAAGAGTGAATGGTAACAAGCCCTGAGCAGAGCGCCCCCAGAAGGTGACACAGGAGAAGTGCAGGCTCCTTACATTTGTCTCATTGTATGCTCTGGATCCAGAGGTGTTACTAGGAATGTAGAACACCTGGGGGGTAAAAATGTGACGCACCCACTAGTGGTTGTAGAGAAACCAATGGGAGAGAATACAGGGACATAAATAAAACCCGAGTCTCCTGGTACTCAGAAGTAGGGATGAGCCGAACACCCCCGGGTTCGGTTCGAACCAGAACCTTCGAACGGACCGAAAGTTTGCGCGAATTTTCGAACCCTATACGTTATAATGGACGCGAACGTTTGAAATCAAAAGTGCTAATTACAACGGCCAATATGCATGTTAATGTCATAAAACAGGTTTGGGGACCCGGGTCCTGCCCCAGGGGACATATATCAATGCAAAAAGAACTTTTAAAAACTAACGTTTTTTCGGGAGCAGTCATTTTAATGATGCATAAAGTGAAAAAAAAAAGTGAAATTTTCCTTTAAATATGGTACCTGGGGGGTGTCAAAGTATGCCTGTGAAGTGGCATGTGTTTCCCGTGTTTAGAACTGTCCTTGCACAAAATGACATTTGTAAAGGAAAAAAGAAGCCATTTAAAACCACTTGCGGCTTTAGGTTTGATCTTAAGTAGAATCTGAACAGGTACATTATGAAGTGTAGCTCCATCCCAAAAAAATCTATTTTTAAGCTTTTTGGAGAACATAGGGAGGGGTTATCACCCCTGTAACATTTGCTGTCTTTGCACATCTGTTCAGAACATGTCACCTCACTTTCCGTCCCAATGACAAATGTTTTTGGAAAAGTGGGGTTTTAATTGAAACAAGGATTGGTGATAAAGTATCAGTAGAGAGGAGATACCTTTTTCCCAAATTAAATCTAACAGGATAGAATTTCCCTTCCTAGGGGTAGATTTCCTCTCACTTCCTGTTTTCTCTTTCCATTTGCAAGTAGGAGTCGTTTGTAAGTTGGATGTTTGAAAGTAGGGGCCTGGCGTATATACTCTGCAGAAATTTGCCCTATTAGATGTTGGTGTAGCCACAAGACTGGTGGGCACAGGAATGGGCCCTGCTGTGAGTTAATAGATCAAGATTTGTAATTGCATGCACCTGTTGAACAGGGCAGAAAAATTGGGGGTGGTGGTGGTGGTGGTGGACGGTTTTGCCACAAGACTGTAAGCTCTCACAGTTACTCTTGGTGGGCGCAGGAATGGGCCCTGCTGTGAGTTATTAGATCAAGATTTGTAATTGCAAGCACCTGATGAACAGGGCAGAAAAATTGGGGGTGGTGGTGGTGGTGGTGAACGGTTTTGCCACAAGACTGTAAGCTCTCACAGTTACTCTTGGTGGGCGCAGGAATGGGCCCTGCTGTGAGTTATTAGATCAAGATTTGTAATTGCAAGCACCTGATGAACAGGGCAGAAAAATTGGGCCTTTGGCGGTGGTGGTGGACGGTGTTGCCACAAGACTGTAGGCCCTCATAGTTACTCTTGGTGGGCGCAGGAATGGGCCCTGCTGTGAGTTATTAGATCAAGATTTGTAATTGCAAGCACCTGATGAACAGGGCAGAAAAATTGGGCCTTTGGCGGTGGTGGTGGACGGTGTTGCCACAAGACTGCAGGCCCTCATAGTTACTCTTGGTGGGCGCAGGAATGGGCCCTGCTGTGAACTATTAGATCAAGATTTGTAATTACCCGCCCCTGTTAAACAGGGGTTGAAAAATTGTGCCTTAGGCACTGGTGCTGGTGCCACAACACTGCAACCCCTCACAGAGACTGTACTTGGAGCACAGCAGTCACACGTGTTGCGAAGCATTTTTTTAAAAAATTGTAAGTACACGCCCCTGTTAAACAGGGGCTGAAAAATTGTGCCTTAGGCACTGGTGCTGGTGCCACAACACTGCAACCCGGCCCTCACAGATACTGTACTTGGAGCACAGCAGTCACACGTGTTGCGAAGCATTTTTTTAAAAAATTGTAAGTACACGCCCCTGTTAAACAGGGGCTGAAAAATTGTGCCTTAGGCACTGGTGCTGGTGCCACAACACTGCAACCCGGCCCTCACAGATACTGTACTTGGAGCACAGCAGTCACACGTGTTGCGAAGCATTTTTTTAAAAAATTGTAAGTACCCGCCCCTGTTAAACAGGGGCTGAAAAATTGTGCCTTAGGCACTGGTGCTGGTGCCACAACACTGCAACACGGCCCTCACAGAGACTGTACTTGGAGCACAGCAGTCACACGTGTTGCGAAGCATTTTTTTTTAAAATTGTAAGTACACGCCCCTGTTAAACAGGGGCTGAAAAATTGTGCCTTAGGCACTGGTGCTGGTGCCACAACACTGCAACACGGCCCTCACAGAGACTGTACTTGGAGCACAGCAGTCACACGTGTTGCGAAGCATTTTTTAAAAAAATTGTAAGTACACGCCCCTGTTAAACAGGGGCTGAAAAATTGTGCCTTAGGCACTGGTGTGGTGGCATGGATCATTGAGGAGGAGGAAGAGGATAGTCAGTGAACATAAGAGGACAGTCACTCAGCATCAGCATAGGCAGTCTTGAAGGGATGTGACATTAAAAATTATTCGGTTATATCCGCCTCAGGTGCCTGGTAGCTGGTGGTGATCCAAGACTGATTCATTTTGATGAATGTCAGTCGATCAACCGAGGCGGTGGACAGGCGCACCCTATGATCAGTCACAAATCCTCCAGCAGCACTGAATGTGCGTTCGGAAAGAACGCTGGAGGCAGGACAGGCCAGTAGCTCAATTGCATACTGTGCAAGCTCTGGCCAGTGATCCATCCTCAGGACCCAGTAAGCCAGAGGATTTTCGGTGGGAAAGGTGTCCAAGTCTGACCTTGCCCCAAGGTATTCCTGCACCATGTATATCAGACGCTGGCGATGGTTGCTGGAACCGATCATACCTTGGGGCTGCGGACTAAAAAATTGTCTGAACGCATCGGTCAGACGTCCACCTTCCCCACCGCTCCTTCTGCCACTGACCGAAGCCTCAGCAACTCGTCGCCCAGGACCAGGAGTTTGTAGCCTCCCAGTTTCTGGGAACGCGTTGCACAGACCTTTCTGCAAGGCCTCCCTGAGATGTCTCATCCTCTGCTCCCTCTGCGACGGCAAGATAAGGTCCGCAACCTTACCCTTGTACCGCGGATCAAGGAGAGTGGCCAGCCAGTAATGGTCCCTCTCCTTGATCCGAAGAACACGAGGATCCTTCCGCAGGCTTTGCAGGATCAGGGAGGCCATGCAGCGTAGGTTAGCTGAGGCATTCGGTCCGGAGTCTTCTGGGTCACTGAGGATGACATGATCGCCAGCCACCTCCTCCCAGCCACGTACAAGTCCACTGGCTTGTTGGGACTGTACATCATCCCTAAAAGACTGCTGCTGCTGATGCTGAGTGCCAGGCTCCACCTCCATGCTCACACAATCCTCCTCCTCCTCCTCCTCCTCCTCATCCTCTTCCTGTGTGATGGGTGGGACAGAAGGAACACTGTCCGGATAAAGGGGGCCTTGAGAGGCAAGGAAGTCCTCCTCTTCCTGCCTCTGTTCTGCCTCAAGTGCCCTGTCCATTATCCCACGCAGCGTATGCTCCAACAGGTGGACAAGAGGGACAGTGTCACTGATGCATGCACTGTCACTGCTCACCATCCTCGTGGCCTCCTCAAATGGTGAGAGGACAGTGCATGCATCCCTGATCATGCTCCACTGACGTGGGGAAAAAAAACCAAGCTCCCCTGACCCTGTCCTGGTGCCGTAGTCGCAAAGGTACTCATTGATGGCCCTCTGCTGCGTGTGCAGTCGCTGCAGCATGGCCAACGTTGAGTTCCACCTGGTGGGCATGTCAGATATTAGGCGGTTCTTGGGCAGGTTCAGCTCCTTTTGCAGCTCAGTCAGCCGAGCACTGGCATTATAAGATCGGCGGAAATGCACACAGACTTTCCTGGCCTGCCTCAGGACATCCTGTAAGCCTGGGAACCTGCCCAAGAACCGCTGCACCACCAGGTTGAGGACGTGAGCCATGCAGGGCACATGGGTGAGCTGCCCCTGTCGCAGGGCGGAGAGGAGGTTGGTGCCATTGTCAGAAACGACCATTCCTGGCTTAAGCTGACGTGGCGTCAACCACCTCTCGGCCTGCCCCTGCAGAGCTGCCAGAACCTCTGGCCCAGTGTGGCTCCTGTCCCCCAAACACACCAGCGCAAGCACGGCATGGCATCTTTTTGCCTGCGTACTTGCGTAGCCCCTTGTACGCCTACGGAGCACCGCTGGTTCCAAGGACAGAGCACTGGAGGAAGAAGAAGAGGAGGGGGTGGAGGAGAGAGGTGTGTCACAACCAGTAGCAGTAGTCGCGTTTTGGAGGCGTGGTGGCGGAACAACCTCCAACACTACTGCACCTTGTCCTGCATCCCTCCCAGCTGCCAATAGAGTGACCCAATGGGCCGTGAAAGAAAGGTACCGTCCCTGTCCATGCCTGCTGGACCATGAGTCAGCGGTAATATGCACCTTACCGCTGACCGCCCTGTCCAGCGAGGCATGGACATTGCCCTCCACATGCCGGTAGAGAGACGGAATCGCCTTCCGCGAGAAAAAGTGGCGTTTGGGAACCTGCCACTGAGGAACCGCACATTGAACAAACTCACGGAAGGGGGCCGAGTCTACCAACTGAAAAGGCAGCAGTTGAAGTGCTAGCAATTTAGCAAGGCTAGCATTCAACCGCTGGGCATGTGGATGGCTGGGAGTGTACTTCTTTCTACGGTCCAGCAGCTGGGGCAGGGAAATTTGCCTGCTGCATTCGGACGTCGGTGTACTGCAAGTACTTGGTTGTGACACACCGAATTCTACACCTTCAGTCCTCTCAGAGCAGCTTTCAGAGAGGACTGAAGGTGTAGTGGGGATGGAGATCCCAGCTGAGGAGGAGCAAGGAGAGGTCCGCTTAGTTCTTTGGTGTGGGTCTTTTATGTGTGCCTGCCAACGAGCTGCATGGCAGGTCGCCATATGTCTGGTCATGCTTGTCGTGCCCAAGCGGCTGATGTTTTGGCCACGCGAGATACGCTTGAGACAAATATTGCAAATAGCAGTGGTGCGATCTGCTGCACTCGTCTCAAAAAAGGCCCACACCAAAGAACTTTTCTGATAACGTGCAGAGGCAGCGCCCTGCACAGGCGGAGCTCTGCGGTGTTGTACAGTTGCTGTGCTGGCCTCTACCTGGCCTCCAGGGGGCATCCTGCCTCGTTGGACATGTGACGCCGCATCCTCCTCCTCCTCGTCCTCCTCCTCATCCTCTCTCCCTTGAGGCACCCACGTGGAGTCAGTGACCTCATCATCCCCTCCCTCTTCACCACTAGAGCAAACCTGGCAGTAAGCTGCAGCTGGTGGAACTGTACTGCCAGATTCCTCAAGCTGGGTATCGTCATCCGAGCCTTCGAATCGTTGGGCATCCTCCTGGAGCATGTACCCAACACTGTGCTCAAAGAGTTCGGGGGACTCCTCAGGAGGACATGGTGGGTCTAGGGAAGGGGTGGCTGATGATGCTCTGTCAGTACCCTGAGCCTGGGTGAGAGAGGATGAGGAGGATGAGGAGGGCTTGGTCATCCATTCTACCAAGCCTTCAGCATGATGCGGCTCCACATGTCCAGCTGCCGAAAACAAAGACGCGCGTGTCCCATGGCCACGTGCTGATGACGATGCACGACCACGTCCACGTCCACGGCCACGTCCACTAGAAACAGAGCCTGCCTGCCCTGTGTTCTTGGCTCTGCACGCTCTGCCTCCCCTTGGCGGTCTTCCAGCCATTGTAGTCTGTAGTCCTGTGGGTGCTGCTGAGAAGAAAATATAGGAGCTCTGTGTGATGCCACTAACACACTAGAAGTCCTATGGGTGCTTCTGCAAAGAAAATAGAGGAGCTTTGTGTGATGGGACTAACACACTTCAAGTCCTATAGGTGCTTCTGGGAAGAAAATATAGCTCTGTGTGTGTGATGGGACTAACACACTTCAAGTCCTATAGGTGCTTCTGGGAAGAAAATATAGCTCTGTGTGTGTAATGGGACTAACACACTTCAAGTCCTATAGGTGCTTCTGGGAACAAAATATAGCTCTATGTGTGTAATGGGACTAACACACTTCAAGTCCTATAGGTGCTTCTGGGAACAAAATATAGCTCTGTGTGTGTGATGGGACTAACACACTTCAAGTCCTATAGGTGCTTCTGGGAACAAAATATAGCTCTGTGTGTGTGATGGGACTAACACACTTCAAGTCCTATAGGTGCTTCTGGGAACAAAATATAGCTCTGTGTGTGTAATGGGACTAACACACTTCAAGTCCTATAGGTTCTTCTGGGAACAAAATATAGCTCTGTGTGTGTGATGGGACTAACACACTTCAAGTCCTATAGGTGCTTCTGGGAACAAAATATAGCTCTGTGTGTGTGATGGGACTAACACACTTCAAGTCCTATAGGTGCTTCTGGGAACAAAATATAGCTCTGTGTGTGTGATGGGACTAACACACTTCAAGTCCTATAGGTGCTTCTGGGAACAAAATATAGCTCTGTGTGTGTAATGGGACTAACACACTTCAAGTCCTATAGGTGCTTCTGGGAAGAAAATATAGCTCTGTGTGTGTAATGGGACTAACACACTTCAAGTCCTATGGGTGCTTCTGGGAACAAAAATATAGCTCTGTGTGTGTAATGGGACTAACACACTTCAAGTCCTATAGGTGCTTCTGGGAACAAAATATAGCTCTGTGTGTGTGATGGGACTAACACACTTCAAGTCCTATAGGTGCTTCTGGGAACAAAATATAGCTCTGTGTGTGTGATGGGACTAACACACTTCAAGTCCTATAGGTGCTTCTGGGAACAAAATATAGCTCTGTGTGTGTAATGGGACTAACACACTTCAAGTCCTATAGGTGCTTCTGGGAAGAAAATATAGCTCTGTGTGTGTAATGGGACTAACACACTTCAAGTCCTATAGGTGCTTCTGGGAACAAAATATAGCTCTGTGTGTGTAATGGGACTAACACACTTCAAGTCCTATAGGTGCTTCTGGGAACAAAATATAGCTCTGTGTGTGTGATGGGACTAACACACTTCAAGTCCTATAGGTGCTTCTGGGAACAAAATATAGCTCTGTGTGTGTGATGGGACTAACACACTTCAAGTCCTATAGGTGCTTCTGGGAACAAAATATAGCTCTGTGTGTGTGATGGGACTAACACACTTCAAGTCCTATAGGTGCTTCTGGGAACAAAATATAGCTCTGTGTGTGTAATGGGACTAACACACTTCAAGTCCTATAGGTGCTTCTGGGAAGAAAATATAGCTCTGTGTGTGTAATGGGACTAACACACTTCAAGTCCTATAGGTGCTTCTGGGAAGAAAATATAGCTCTGTGTGTGTAATGGGACTAACACACTTCAAGTCCTATAGGTGCCTCTGGGAACAAAATATAGGAGCTCTGCCTGCCTGCCACGAACACACTACAAGTCCTATAGGTGCTTCTGGTAACAAAATATAGGAGCTCTGCCTGCCTGCCACGAACACACTACAAGTCCTATAGGTGCTTCTGGTAACAAAATATAGGAGCTCTGCCTGCCTGCCACGAGCACACTACAAGCCCCTCTTTCTCAATCAATCTTTGTAACTGAATCTATCTAACTCAATCTCTGTAAGTGAATCTCTCTAACTATCTAAATGCAGCAGAGTGTCACAGAATCAGCCTGCTCAATCTGCGCCGGAACAGCATGTGACCGGCGCAGACGGCGTGGCGGCGTTTTATAGGGGGGGCGTGTACTACAGCCCCTGAGCTGTAATTGGCTACAGGCGTCCTGCCTGTAACCAATTATGGCTCTTCGAGTTTCCGGGGCTGTGATTGGCCAAGCATGCGGGGTCACAGTGCATGCTTGGCCAATCATCAGCCAGCAATGCACTGCGTCGGCCGCGCCGGCCGCAATGCATTGCGGGGCCGCTCGCATCACACGAACGTGATGCGAGATGCCAAAATAGTTCTGGGCTCGCCGAGCGAGCGAACGCCCGGTGCTCGATGCGAACGTGGGTTCGCATCGAGCACCGGGCCCATCCCTACTCAGAAGTTATACTTTAATTGCTGGGCCATCAGCAAGAGTCTGACAGACATGAATACTCCTCATCATCAATATTTTCTATCTAATATTCCCCTCTCAGCACAAATTTTCTTCCCCAACCAAATCCCTCCTTAAAACATCAATCCCCTCTTTTCCAAATCCCCTCCAATCACAAATTATTTCCTCTGACCGTGCATTACGGTTGCAGGTGGGGGAATCACTTTGAGTTTTGTTCCCCAAATCCACCCTCCTAGCTGAAATCTTCTTCCTCGAACCAATTCCCCTGACAGTACAAATCCTCTCCCTCATGAATCCCTCATCCCAACACAAACCTTTTCCCAAATTTCTCCTCCCAGTACAAATCCCTTAACCCCCAAAGACCCTCCAAGCACAAATCCTCTCCCCAAAATCTGTTGCCCCACCCAAATCCCAACACAAATCTCTATTCCCAGCATAAATCTCTATTCCCAGCACAAATCTCTATTCCCAGCATAAACCCCCTCCCCCTAAATTTCTTCTCCCAGCATGAATGGTCTCCCTCACAAAATCCCCCATCCCAGCAACATTTCTTAATCACCAACCAAAATCTTTCCGCACAGGACAAATCATTACCCTATCAAATCATTACCCTATCAAATTTCCCCCCGGCGTGATGGGATGCAGGTGAGAGCAAGCGAGTGAGGAGCGAACCCAAATTATATATTGCCTTACTGACGATCAGGAGGCCCAGGATTCGTGCAGCGGTACCGCTGAATAAGAAATGCGTCCGTGCCATGAGTGAGTGAGCGAGGCTGGGACCGAGCCAGAGTGGGCTAAGAAGCGGGACACGTTCAACAGTGAGTTCAAGGGGAGTGTAGCTAGACGCCGGCCAGCGGAGCTGGGTGCCTGGGTCTGGGCTGTTAAGGAGAGAGGAGTGAGAGACCCCAGCCATCCCCCTTCCCTCCCCTGATCGAGACACAGCCGGCTGCCTGTGAGAGTGGACGGAGGAGACTCAGCTGCTTTACCTAGTGGTAAATCAAATGAGGGGGAAAAGTGAGAGGTCTCCTCCTGCCTATTGCCAGAGGGGGTGTGAGTGTTCTCTCCCCCCAATAGTCCTGCTTAAACTGACGGCACTCAAGCAAGCAAGTTCAGTTGATGACATTGCTGGGCCAGTACCAGTACCAAAGCTCCATTTGGATATCTTTCTATCCACTACTTCACACTTATACCTACAGCACAGCACAGGACGGCAGGAATTGACCATTTTTCCGCTGGAAACTCAACGCTCTGGACGGGTGAGAAATAATAAATACTTTTCTCTCTCTTTTTATATATAAAGGAAAAGTAAAAGGGGAAGAACTGGTTATTTTTTTTGGGGGGTACACTGGAAGGAAGGAGGAGGGTTTGACGGACTGTGCCACTGATTTATCTGCCCTCCCCCCGACACCCTCTGTTACTGTACTAATATATTAATATTTTTTGTCGGGGTCAATACAGACAAACGGAAGGATCGAAATAGCTGTATACTCTGCATTCCTAATTTTTGATTGAAATACCATACCATCACAACGTACCACAAAGGCAAGCCAAGCGGCAGCAAAACTCGAAAAATATGCCAATATTCCAGGCCAGGCGCCAGGCCAGACACCCCCTAATGCCCCGTACACACGATCGGACTCTCCCGTGGATTTGTCTTCTTCCCAAAAGTCCGGCGGACTTAGAAAGAAGTTTTGACTCAAAATTATCCGCCGGACTCGGCCGTCCGATGGACAATCCGGCCGTCTGTGTGCTAGTCCGCGGGACTTTGGAAATGAACGGACTTGCCCCACACACAGAGTTAAGTGCGTTCATTTAGAATGTGACTCCAGGTAGATGGGAATAGTGAAGGAAGTCAATGTCGCCGCCTTGAAAGAGCTGCAAGAAGATCGGGACAAGACCCCCGAAGTCGGAAAAAGACCCCCAGACGGTGGCGGCGACGAAGGAGAAAGCCGGGCTCCTCTGCTAGTAAAAGAGCTAGCAGAAGATATAGCGGAGGAGTCCAACGCTAGTAAAAGAGCTGCAAGAAGAGCGGGACAAGACCCCCGAAATCGGAACAAGACCCCCAGATGGCAGTGGCGTTGAAGGAGAAAGCCGGGCTCCTCCGCTAGTAAAAGAGCTAGCAGAAGATAGCGTCCAGCGAGAAGACCCCCAAAGACGGAAGAAGACCCCGGGAGCTGTGTAATAAAGTATTTTAAAAACTTGTGTTGTGTTTTTTATTTACACTTTTTTCACCAGGTGAATGGGTAGGGTACATCATACCCCATACTCATTCACATAGGGTGGGGGGCCGGAATCTGGGGGCCCCCTCATTAAAGGGGGCTCCCGGATTCCAATAAGCCCCCTGCCCGCAGACCCCGACAACCAACGGCCAGGGTTGTCAGGAAGAGGCCCTTGTCCTCATTAACATGGGGACAAGGTGCTTTGGGGTGGGGGGCCACAGGGCTCCCCTTTCCCCAAGGCACCCTCCCATGTTGAGGGCACGCAGCCTGGTACGGCTCAGAAGGGGGGCGCTCGCTCGTCTCTACCCCCTTTCCTGACTGGCCGGGCTGCGTGCTCTGAGAAGGGTCTGATATGGATTTGGGGGGACCCCCACGCCGTTTTTCCGGCGTAGGGATTCCCCTTTAAATCCATACCAGGTGACGGGCTAGCAAGGTTTCAATCTCGCCGATCGATCAACATTGACTTCCTTCGCTAGTCCCGTCTACCTGGAGTCACATTCTAAATGAACGGACTTTACTCTGGGTAAAAGTCCGGCGGACCTCCGCCAAAACTCCAGCGGATTGTCCGCCAGAATAGTCCAGACGTTCGGAAAGTCCGGCGGACCTCCGCTGGAAAGTCCGGCGGATTGTCCTTCAGACTAAGTCCGCTGGATAGTCTGGCCGAAAAGTCTGATGGTGTATATGTGGCATAAGAATACCCTACAGAATCAGCAGGTCCAGTCTAACTGGCAGGCTGGGGCTACAGGGGTAAGAAAAAGCCAAGGGCAGAGTCAATTACCAATGCAAGCAGAAGGGAGTGAGCCAGAGGGGAGGCCTCAGGGTCAGGTAGCGGAGGGGGCCCCGGGATTGTCTGGGGTTGGTGTAGTAGTGGACCCTGAGCCAACATTAAAAGAGGTGCTGCAGGCGGTTAACTCCTGTAGAACCTCCCTAAATGAAATGACTACCCAACTTAAAACAATTCAAGAAGAACTTTATTTTGTCAGTCATGACTTACAAAAAGTTCAGGAGAGGACTACAGCCCCTGAGGGTAGATTGGGCCTAGTGGAGGATGACCTGGCCCCTCTTAAACGGGAGATGAGAGTTATAAAAGAACAGCTGGTTAAACAAGAAAGTAAAATGGATGAAATGGAAAGAAGGATAGGATAAGAAGGAAAAATGTACGCAAAGTAGGCCTCCCAGAACATAGGGAAGGTGCAGACCCTACCGCTTTCCTAGAAAAATGGCTCATCGATGATTTTGGGCAGGAGTCCTTCTTATCATTCCTCCCAATAGAGAGAGTGCATAGAGTTCCTTCCAGGCCCTCCCATTTTGGAGCACCGCCAAGGCCTCTCTTGGCAAAATGATTATATTACAAGGAGTGAAGTGAGAGAGAAGTGACTATAATACGGAAACCAAGAGAAATGGGCAACATACTTTACAATGGCACTAGGGTGTCTTCCTACCCTGATTACTCACCAGACCTCCAGAAGAGGAGAGCTAAATTTGGGGAAGTAAAGCGCAGGCTACTTCAAGCCAATTTAACATACGCACTACTATATCCAGCAAAGCTAAGACTAACTGCTTTTGGGGGGACTATATTTTTTGATACCCCTGAGGGGGTAAAGGAGTGGCTGACATCCCACAAGGAGAGACTTTAGAAATACCGTGCCGACTGGGTTCTCCTGGGGTTAGGATGAACTAACACATGTTATAAATACTATTGGGGGGGGGGGAGTGGGAGGCGACTTACAATGATTTGGGGTATTTTTTCCCTTTTCCTTTTTTCTTTTTCATTGTTTTGTTGCCTCCTTCTCCCCCCCCCCATGGGGGGAGGTGGGGAGGGGGCGATGGTGGGGTTGAGGTGTATGGAAGAAGGAGAGTGTCAGGAAGGCTCTGCTAGTGGCCGGCGACATGAGGATCCTGCCAGTAATCGGCGCCTCAGCATCCCTGGTTCCCGTTCTCGGGTGCCATTGCGCATGCGCGAGCGCGCGCGTGCACGCACGCGCCCGCAGACGAGAGCGCGCATGCGCGAACGAGTGCGCGCCCCCATTGGCGCCAATGAGGCTATTTAAATCCGTCTGTCACAGACGGTCCCCGCTGTCTGCTCTACAGCGTTCTGTGAGAAAACCTGATCTGAGGTCTGTTTACCTGTGTTTGACCCGGCTATCCTTGACCTTCCGCTCTGTCCCTGCAAAACGACCTTGGCTTGTCTGTGACCATTCTTCTGCCTTACCCACCTGTACTGCGCTGCCAGCCTGATACCCGACCCAGCCTGTCTGACCACCCAAGTCTGCCTGTTGTTCCAGTCTGCATACAGATCCAAGTCTGCCTGTTATTCCAGTCTGCATACAGATCCAAGTCTGCCCGTTGTTCCAGTCTGCACACAGATCCTAGTCTGCCTGTTGTTCCAGTCTGCACACAGATCCAAGTCTGCCTGTTGTTCCAGTCTGCACACAGATCTAAGTCTGCCTGTTGTTCCAGTCTGCATACAGTTCCAGCTTGCCTGTTGTTCCAGTCTGCATACAGTTCCAGCCTGCCTGTTGTTCCAGTCTGCTTACAGTTCCAGCCTGCCTGTTGTTCCAGTCTGCATACAGTTCCAGCTTGCCTGTTGTTCCAGTCTGCATACAGTTCCAGCCTGCCTGTTGTTCCAGTCTGCATACAGTTCCAGCCTGCCTGTTGTTCCAGTCTGCTTACAGTTCCAGCCTGCCTGTTGTTCCAGTCTGCATGCAGTGCCAGCCTGCCTGTTGCTACCTACTTACCTCAAACCGCTGAGCTGATCCAGGGATCTCTCGTACCAGTCTTACTAATCCTGCCAGGAACCTGTGCCCCTCCTGACTCCTGGTCCTACTGTCACATCACCAGGGGACCGGCGAGTGGGAGCCGCAAGGGAGGCCCTTCTCTGCTAATCAGACTCACCACTACCAGGGGCGTGACAGTAGCAGACAGCCATGTCTGAGTCTGAGCAGGGGGCCTCTCCCATGGAAGGACTGTGCCAACACCTGGCGGGACTGACCGAGGCGGTAAAGAACCTTCAGCAGGGATACACCCGGTTGGAAGAACGGGTGCAAGCCCTATCCAACCCGGTCGGCCCCGTGGGACCCTCACCTCCACCAGCACCCCCATCTGGGGTAGGTTCAGGTCCGTCGGTGGTAATGCTCCCCCCAGAACCCCAGGTTCCAACCCCTGAGAAGTTCTCGGGGGCCCGCAACCTTTTTCGGGACTTCCGTAATTCTTGTGAACTATTTTTCGCATTGCAGCCACGCACCTTCTCCCTGGAAGCCACCAATGTGGGCTTCGTGATCTCCCTACTTTCCGGAGATCCACGGACCTGGGCCTACCGCCTAATGGAACAAAAGGACCCTGCATTGGCCAGCCTTGCTTCATTTTTTGACGCCATGGCCCAACTTTATGAGGAACCCCAACTTTCAGTGACCGCAGAGACCACTCTGCGCACCCTCCAGCAGGGACGAAGGCCCGTAGAGGACTATGTAGCTGACTTTAGGCGTTGGGGTGCGGACACACAGTGGAAGGACGCGGCCCTCCGTCACCAGTTTCGCTTAGGACTCTCTGAGGCTCTGAAAGACGAACTTGCCAGAGTTGGGGTGCCCCAGACCTTGGACACTCTGATCAACTTGGCCATTCAGATTGACCGGCGGCTGAGAGCACGCAGGACTGAACGAGCCTCCAGTTTTTCCCGTCCTACCTGGATGCTTCCAAAGGCCCCAAGCCACTTGCAACCCGGTCCTGCCCACCGACCTGCACCTCTTCCTGACTCCTCGGAGCCCATGCAGCTGGGGCTCCTGAGGCCTTCCTTAACCCCGGAGGAACGTCAACGACGCCGGGCCAATAATTTGTGCCTCTACTGCGGGGGAGCCCGGGCACTACGTGAGGAACTGCCCAGCCAAGGCTCGTAAGTGTCCTCTCATGCCTGCCAGCCCTCTGGACTCTTCAACCCAGATTTCCTCTCACCTCGCCCTCTCTGTCTCGTTTCAGCTTCCGGGAAGAACCCTCCAGGCACCCGCCATTATTGACTCTGGGCTGGGGCATGCAGCTGTTTCATGGACTCTTCATTTGCCAACCAACACCAGATCCCTCTCCAGTTTAAGGTCCATGGACTATCAGTTTACCTGGCGGATGGCTCCTCCATCCGGTTGGGCCCAGTGACACAGGAGACCACCCCATTGCCCATGACCATCTCGGGTGACCACCGGGAACTACTCTGCCTGGACATTATCTCTTCTCCATTGTCTCCTGTAATCCTGGGCATGCCGTGGCTGAAGGCCCACAACCCAGTTATCGACTGGGCCACTGGGATGGTCTCCTTCTCCTCCCCGTACTGTCAGAGGTCTTGCGGGTCCTCTAACTCTTTCAGGGTGGCTACCCTGCTAAGTATGGACTCTGAGGTGGACATCCGTCAGGCCATTCCCCAGGCCTACCACGAATACCTGGACGTTTTTAGTAAACAGGCAGCAGAGGTGCTCCCACCTCATAGGGCTTATGATTGTCCCATTGAACTGTTTCCTGGAGCAGAAATTCCCTTTGGGAGGGTCTTCCCCCTGACAGAGGTGGAGCAGGGCAAACTTAAGGAGTACATTGAGGAGAATCTCAGAAGGGGCTTCATCCGCCCGTCTACCTCTCCAGCGGGCGCCGGCATATTCTTTGTAGAAAAGAAAGACCATACCCTCCGGCCCTGTGTGGACTACTGGGAACTAAATAATATAACGGTTAAGAACCGTTACCCTCTCCCGCTGGTTCCCGAACTATTTCAGAGACTTGGTACGGCCACCATTTTTACAAAACTTGACCTTCGGGGGGCCTACAACCTGGTTCGCATAAAAGATGGAGATGAGTGGAAGACGGCCTTCCGGACACGTTATGGGCATTACGAATACCTCGTAATGCCCTTTCGGCCTATGCAATGCCCCTGCCACATTCCAGTACTTTATTAATGATGCACTCCGGGACTTCCTGGACTTGTTTGCTGTTGTATACTTGGATGACATTTTGATCTTCTCTCCCTCCTTAGAATCCCACCGCAGGCATGTCAAAGAGGTCCTGGGTCGGCTCCGTATCCACGGTTTATACGCTAAGGCGGAGAAGTGCCAATTCGAACAGGAGAGCATTCCCTTCCTTGGGCTGATCATCTCCAGCACAGGCATCAAGATGGACCCCCAGAAGATCTCTGCCATCCTAGAATGGCCTACTCCGGCAGACAAGAAAGGCATCCAGCGGTTCATTGGCTTTGCCAACTTCTACCGCAAATTCATTAAAGGATTCTCCGCCATTGTGGCACCTATCACCCAGTTGACCAGACAAGGGACCCGTTTCCAGTGGTCTTCCGAGGCCCAGGAGGCTTTTGAGGCCCTAAAGACTTTGTTCACTTCAGCACCCATCCTCAGGCACCCGGATTCCTCTCTGCCCCTTACCCTGGAGGTAGATGCCTCCGAAATTGCGGTGGGAGCCATACTATCTCAGAGGCAAGGGGACAAGTCCTTGTTGCACCCAGTCGCTTTCTTTTCCCGCAAGCTGTCCATGGCCGAGAGGAACTATGATGTCGGTGACCGGGAACTATTGGCTATCAAGGCTGCCCTGGAGGAGTGGCGATACCTCCTGGAAGGGGCCTCTCACCCCATTCTAATATTCACCGACCACAAAAACCTGTAATACCTGAAATCAGCGAAAAGGTTAAAACCCAGACAAGCCAGGTGGGCGCTCTTCTTCTCTCGCTTCACCTTCCATGTGACATATCGGCCCGGATCCAAGAATGTCAAACCAGACGCCCTGTCCAGGATGTACCATAAACATAAGGAGGAATCCTCTCCCGATACCATTCTGGCCCCTGGGAATTTCCTCCTTCTCCAAGAAGACTTACTGTCCCAGTTTAAACGAGCCTCAGCAGGGCAAAGACCCGCTCCCGAAACCCAACTACAGGCGAGGGATGGCCTATTTTGGTACGGGGACAAGATCTACACCCCAGAGCAACTCCGGGTAACAGTCATGGAGCTATGCCACGACCACGCTTTGGTAGGACACTGCGGTGTCGCCAAAACCACCGATCTGGTACAACGTACCTTCTGGTGGGCTCAATTACGGGCCGACTGCAAGAAGTTTGTGGACTCTTGCCCTACCTGCATCCGGAATAAGAACCCCAAAACCAGGGCCTGGGGTCTTCTCAAGCCCCTGTCCGTCCCAGATCGCCCATGGAGAATGATATCCTTGGACTTCATTGTGGAGTTGCCCCCGGCGGAGGGCCACACGACGATCTTTGTGATCGTCGATCGTCTGTCCAAGATGGAACACTTTGTCCCTATGAAGGGCACTCCCTCAGCTCCAGATACGGCACGGGTCTTCATCAGGGAAATTGTCCGACTCCACGGGGTACCGGCTAGCATAGTCTCGGACCGAGGGGTGCAATTCACCTCTCGATTCTGGAGGTCCCTGTGCCAGTCCTTGGATATTGAACTTGCTCTCTCGTCTGCCTACCACCCTCAGTCCAATGGGCAGACGGAGCGGACCAATCAGACCCTAGAGCAGTACCTGCGCTGCTTCTCCTCTTTTGCCCAAGATGACTGGATCTTTCTCCTGCCCCTGGCCGAGTTCACCTACAATAACGCCACCCATTCTGCCATCAAACAGACTCCCTTTTTTGCAAATTACGGGTTTCACCCCGCATTCCTGCCTAACTCTCTCCCTGACTGCACTGTGCCAGCGGTCCAAGAACGGATCAATTTCTTCTCCACCAATAACCAACTTCTCCAAGAAACCATGACCAGGACTCAGGAGTACAACAAGGCCATCTTCGACAAGAAGAGACGGGGAGAATTGGTGCTTGCTCCAGGTGAGCCCGTATGGCTATCCACCACTAATTTGAAGCTGGCCTGCCCCTCACGGAAACTGGGCCCCAAATTCTTGGGTCCCTTCCCGGTCAAAAGAAGGATCAACGAGGTGGCTTATGAATTGGAACTCCCGGATTCACTGAAGGTCCACCCGGTGTTCCATGTGTCCTTGCTGAAGCCCTCGGTTAGTAATCCATTTCCCAATAGGAGGGCCACCCCTCCTGACCCAGTCCTGGTGGATGGGGAAGAGGAGTTTGAGGTGGAGGCTATCCTCAACTTCAGAAGAAGGCAGAACCAAAACCAGTTTCTAATCAAGTGGAAGGGGTACGGCCCGAAGAAAATTCCTGGGAGCCCGAGGAGAACATCCACGCTAAGAGTCTAGTCCAGTCTTTTAAGAGGGCCCATCCTGAGAAATTTGCCCGGAAGGGCATCCGGAGGCTGCCCCTTAGGGGGGGGGCAATGTCATGAAGGCTCTGCTAGTGGCCGGCGACATGAGGATCCTGCCAGTAATCGGCGCCTCAGCATCCCTGGTTCCCGTTCTCGGGTGCCATTGCGCATGCTCGAGCGCGCGCGTGCACGCACGCGTCCGCAGACGAGAGCGCGCGTGTGCGAACGAGTGCACCCCCATTGGCGCCAATGAGGCTATTTAAATCCGTCTGTCACAGACGGTCCCCGCTGTCTGCTCTACAGCGTTCTGTGAGAAAACCTGATCTGAAGTCTGTTTACCTGTGTTTGACCCGGCTATCCTTGACCTTCCGCTCTGTCCCTGCAAAACGACCTTGGCTTGTCTGTGACCATTCTTCTGCCTTACCCACCTGTACTGCGCTGCCAGCCTGATACCCGACCCAGCCTGTCTGACCACCCAAGTCTGCCTGTTGTTCCAGTCTGCATACAGATCCAAGTCTGCCTGTTATTCCAGTCTGCATACAGATCCAAGTCTGCCTGTTATTCCAGTCTGCACACAGATCCAAGTCTGCCCGTTGTTCCAGTCTGCACACAGATCCTAGTCTGCCCGTTGTTCCAGTCTGCACACAGATCCAAGTCTGCCTGTTGTTCCAGTCTGCACACAGATCCAAGTCTGCCTGTTGTTCCAGTCTGCATACAGTTCCAGCTTGCCTGTTGTTCCAGTCTGCATACAGTTCCAGCCTGCCTGTTGTTCCAGTCTGCTTACAGTTCCAGCCTGCCTGTTGTTCCAGTCTGCATATAGTTCCAGCTTGCCTGTTGTTCCAGTCTGCATACAGTTCCAGCCTGCCTGTTGTTCCAGTCTGCATACAGTTCCAGCCTGCCTGTTGTTCCAGTCTGCTTACAGTTCCAGCCTGCCTGTTGTTCCAGTCTGCATGCAGTGCCAGCCTGCCTGTTGCTACCTACTTACCTCAAACCGCTGAGCTGATCCAGGGATCTCTCGT
>CM053029.1:16205817-16259806 GCA_028564925.1 Lithobates sylvaticus
TATTTTCTTACTGTAGGGGGGCTGGGCTTGGCATGTGATGTCACTGATCATCTTTCCCTATGACAGGGAACAGATGATCAGTGACAGTGTCACTAGGAAGCACGGGGAGAGGTTTGTTTACACATACCTCTCCCAGTTCTTGAGCTCTGTGACCCGATTGCGAGACACCAGCGGCGATCAGGTAAGCTGGTCCCGCGGCCATGGAGCTCAGGATCGGGTAGCGAGCGGTCCCACGACTGGGCTCTTAAAGGACAACGTACCTGTACGTTAATGTGCCCAGCCGTGTCATTCTGCCGATCTATATGTGCAGGAGGCGATCCTTAATCGGTTAAAACTGCTTTTGGCTTTAATATAATGTCTTGTCCTGGCAATATGGATGAAAATCTTTGAGAAAAATGGCATGGCTACCCCATCACCCCCCCCCCCCCCCCCCCCCCCCCCCCCCCCCCCCCCCCCAACCCCCCCCCCCCCCCCCCCCTATCCCAGTCCATTACCAGCCCCTTTGGGTCTTGTATGGATATTAAGGGGAACCCTGCACCCAAAATATGTTATGTTAATGTTAGGCAGATGCCTGTGTTGCACAAATTAACTACACAACACCAGCAATGAGGGGGTAGATTCAGGTGTATGCTGCACAGGAAGCACACTACACTGACTGAATATTAGGCAGATGCCTGTGTTGCACAAAACAACTACACAACACCAGCAATAAAGGGGGTAGATTCAAGTGTATGCTGTGCAGTGTGCAGGAGGCACACTACACCCACTGTAACAGCGCTAGGTTAGGAAGCAAAGCAAAGCTGACACTGTCCCTGCCTATCCTGCTCTCTCCCTGAACACTACGATCACTAAAAAATAAAGTCCTCTGGCTTACTGGGTCTTGAGGATGGATCACTGGCCAGAGCTTGCACAGTATGCAATTGAGCTACTGGCCTGTCCTGCATCCAGTGTTCTTTCGGAACGCGCATTGAGTGCTGCTGGAGGCTTTGTAACCGATCACAGGGTGCGCATGTCCACCAACTCGGTTGATCGACTGACCTTCATAAAGATGAATCAGTCTTGGATCACCACCAGCTACCAGGCACCTGAAGCGGATATAACTGAATAATTTATAATGTCACATCCCTTCAAGACTGCCTATGCTGATGCTGAGTGACTGTCCTGTTATGTTCCCCCACTATCCTCTTCCTCCTCCTCAATGATCCATTCCTTGATAGCTTGGAAGAACATTTTTGGTTCTGGGTGCTGCCACCAGTGGCTAAGGCCCAATTTTTCAGTCCCTGTTTAACAGGGGCGTGTAATTACAATTTTTGATGCAATGCTTTGCAGCAGGGCTCATTCCTGCACTCCAACTAGAGTATCTGGGAGAGGTTGCAGTGTCGTGGCACCAGCACCAGTGCCTAAGGCCCGATTTTTCAGCCCCTGTTTAACAGGTGCATGTAATTACAATTCTTGATATAATATTTCACAGCAGGGCCCCCGTTCCAGCGCCCACCGTGAATAACTGTGAGGACTTACAGTGTTGTGGCACTAGCACCACCACCACCACAACCACCAAAGGCCCAATTTTTCTATCACTGTTCAACAATGGCATGTAATTACAATTTTTGATATAATAGTTCACAGCAGGGCGCTCCAGCGCCCACCAAGAGTCACTTTGAGGGCTTACAGTGTTAACTTGTGGCAACACCAACACCTTAGGTGCCAAATTTTTACAGAGCATATAGGGCAGGCCCCTACTTTCAAGCATCCAACTTACAAATGTCTCCTACTTGCAAACGGAAGGAGACAACAGGAAGTGAGATGAAAAAAGACGGACGGACAAAAAAATTATACAGGGGTGATAACCCTTCCCTATGTTTTCCAAAAAGCTTAAAAATTGCTTTTTTTGACTGGAGCTACACTTTAAAAATGTAGCAGTACAAAATTACTAACATATTCTACTTAACACAACAAACCTATACAGTCCCTGTCTTGTTTGCACCGCCTGTATACTACTGTTCTGAGTATATAGGGCCTGGGGGCCCCACGCCTTTCCTTTTTTAAATTTGGGTTGGGGGGTTCCCCTTAACATCCGTACAAAACCCGACGGGGCTGGTAATGGGCAGGGGGGGGGCTACCCATGCCATGCCACTATGGAAACCACTACTAAACAGGAATATAAGATATATTCCTATACAAAATCGTCAATCGAGCACCAATTAATCTCAACAATGGTGAGTGCGCTAAGTAAACCTTTTGAAAAAAAAGATATGCATCCTAGAAAAAAAAAATTTAACAGTGGGAACTCTGCTTTAACCTTATTCAGCCTTGTTCCTGTTTTCTTAGGATCCTTATTGGATACCTGCATTTGGTATCCCTTACAGCAGGGGTGCCCAACCTTTTGAAGAGTGAGGGCCACTTAATTGGCCTGGTTAACCGGTCGCGGGCCACAATGAGTGGAGCAGGATGACAGTTCCATGTCCGCTCTGCATATGCAGAGCGGACATGGATACAACCCACTCTACTCTGTGGGCCCTTTGATCCCATGTGCCCAGATAGAAGGGGATGGATCGGATTGGAGGTAGGTGGGGTGAAACGGCCACATATCCGCTTACATCTGCGGTTCGATAGAGGTGAACGGAGGATCAGACCGATAGTGTCAAAGGGGCCTAAGGCTGTTTTCACACTGATACGCTGTGGTTTACCCACACAGACGGTGCAGACAAGTGCACCTGTGGCTTTCTTGCAGGTTAGCTGTACTTTGCCATAGACGTCTATTATATCCTGCAGGTGTGGTGCACTTTCTGAAAGCACACTAAACTTGCAGGTAATAACAGAAGTCTATGGCTCAGTGCAGGTAACCCGCAGGTGTTCTGCACTGCACCTGCAAATCAGTTTGAAAGCAGCCCAGTAACCACTGCAGACCAGATATGCACATATATATATATATATATATATATATATATATATATATATATATATATATATATATATATATATATATATATATATATATTGTGATTTAAGTAATAAACTTATCTTTAATAACAGTCTTCCATTCAGGTATCGCCGGCTGTTGTCCCAGGCCATAGCGCATTTGGTATCGCTCCACCTGTGATAGGAGTTGGCACTATGCAGGAAGTACTGGCTTATGTGGCTCTGCAGCCGCTTGCTTCCTCTACCAGTGGCTTTTTTTTTAACAAAAGCTCTACCAGTGGATTTATTCACAACACTGATGCTCTGGGATGGCGGGTTGGCAACCCTCGATCTGGGCACAGCAGGAGGTCGCGGGCCACATCAGAGGGCTTTGCGGGCCACATGTGGCCCTCAGGCCACTGGTTGGGCACCCCTGCCTTACAGGGATGGTGATGCTGAATCATTTATTTTTTTTATTCAGGGCCTCAATGTAAATGATAGAAGGATTGTACTTCAGCACAAAGCTAGTAGGCAGGAGATACATTTCCTTGACTTATAGTTGGCTCGGCTTTGATGGTTGCCATCATCCAGCGTGGCTAAAGTCTGTACCCAAAAGTCAATTCTTGACGCTCAACCAAAACTGTACTTCCCAAGAAGACTATTTAGCTCAAGCTAGATGCCTCACAATATGATTCATAGATAAAGGTTATGACCTTGTGGAACTAGACCATGTTATTTCAGAAGTTGGTCATCGAGATAGAAGTGATAGATTAGCGCCTAAACCTGCTGGTAATGTGAATCCTGACTTTCTTAATTTAATATTTTTTTACCACATTTTCTACCCAACAATTTGCCATTAAAAGGATTTTTATAACCATTGGGACATATTCTAGAACAATTTCTATATAGATAAGATGTTGTGTCCCTGGTTGTTAGAGGCCCCTTCAGTGGTATATAGGGGGTCCTGCACTCAGACTTCAGGTAGCACCTAATGTTATTGAATCCCCTAAAAGGCTTTACATTTTTCAGGAAATAAGTGTTTTTTTATCCATGCCTCAAATGTGGAGTTTGTAAACTATTGGGTTTAATAGGAAAGGAAATACACCAACTTCCAATCTAATAGTACATCATAACCCTATGAGATAAATTAGTCTATTGCACATTCCACTAAGAATGTTGTTTATTTATTAGAGTGCCCTTGAGGCCTACAATATGTGGGCCATACTGTATGTATGTTGCAAACTAGACTTAATGAACGTATAGCTAAGATTAGTTAGGGCTTTCCAAACCACAGTGTCTCTAAACACTATGTGTATGGCCATAGACAAATTTGTTTCTAACTGGCGAGGTAGCCATGTGAGGCGCACAATTTCAAGGTTGGAAACTCGGTGGACTTATCACCTTAAAAAATCCACCCCCTTTGGATTAAATATTGAATGGGATGTGAATTTGTTTATTAATAATAGTTAATCACATTCTTTGTTTTTTTTATATTATATTTATATTTGTAGGGTGTTTACAGGTGAAGATTTAGGCAGATTAGTTGCCTTTTTTATTACATTTTTAAATATATATATTATGGATGTGTTCTTATTTTAATCCATAAGATGACGCTATTTAATTAAAGTTTAAGCCATTTTATTTGGCAAGGCAATTCAATTAGTACTTGTCAGGGCTGGCTCAGCACTTCCTTCTCTGAGCTGGCTGCTCAGTTGTCAGCTAATTGCCAGCTCCTATCTCTCCACAGTTACTCAGCTGTTGATGATATCCTGCTCGTCAGTCCTGCCTACTTTAGCCGTCCAGTCCAGAGGAGCTCTACCTTCGCCATAGTCAACATCACAGAGACACTCTCCTGCATTCCTGTTAAAAGACTTGCTTGGCTGACATCCCTTCTGGCTCCAGATCCTGCTTGCTGTTTTACTACGCTCATCTCCGGCTCCCTGACGTTTGGCTTGTCTGACCATCTGTTCCGGTTCCTGAACTCAGGAACTCATGTTTTGACTATGTTTTTTTTCTATTTACTTTTAAATTCAAACAAGTGGGATTTAACTGTACTTGTGTCTCATTCTGATTCCATGGTTTATGGCAGTACTGTTATACATTATATTGTCAATGTTTACCATTATTTGAGGTATTATAATATGTAATTTTAATTCATGTTGCTGTTTCCTGTTGCTGAAGCACAGGCAATTGTGCAATTTCCTGTTTGTGGTGCTGTGTCACTTCCAGTCTGGATGTTCATATAATTTCCTATTTGTGGTGCTGCGTCACTTCTTGATAATGGAATGCAGGTAGTGAGAAGCCGTCTTCTGGGCACTGATGAGGTGTTTTGACACATTTCTGTGAACCTTATTTTTGAACTTCTAATATTTGTTATGTTAATGTTTACTTTTTTACTCTTTTTTATATGTATTGGATTTTCTGTCAACAACTCGTGTTAGCTGCTGTAATATTTATGACACCTGAGCGTTAGTAATATTCTTAAATGTTTTTATAGTTTTCAGGAACCTGCAGTACACACAAAATTTCATCCAGCCAAACATGGGCTGGGGGGAAGACCAACTACATTGGCTATAACTTTTTGATTTTCCTCAGAAGATGCAGTAAGCCAAACTAAACAAATCTGCCTATTCAGTGCTTAAAGTGGATGTAAACCCTCACATATACCCAGTGAAGTCAACAGCCCCAGATGATACACAGAGATGAAACAAATCTCCCTACATATGTTTTACATCTATATCTGCTGTCTTCAGCTTTATATACTGCTTAGAAAGTGCACATCATGTTAGAATTTTCTCTTCTTGAATCACCTGTGGGTGTGTATTCTTGTCATACACTGGGAAACAGCTGATTGGCAGAAAGGTACCCCCCCCCCTCCACATAGACAGAAAAAGGAAGAAATAAAGCAGAGCTGTGCTGCGAATAGACCAGCTGTCTGCTAATCTACCACCCTTCCTGAGAAAAAAAATCAGGCTGGTTTTATCTCAGTTGATGGAGAACTTGTCAGAAGTTATTATGCTGATAACAGAAGAATGGAGCAGGAGAAAGACACATGACTTATGGCTTTGAATAGAGATAAGGAAACACTACAAATAAATGTGTCCAGCTCAGATTTCATGAATCAGGTTTACATCCACTTTAAGATAGAAATGGCATAATTGTGTTGGTTCACTGTTCAGAGGGGAAATAGAGAGATACAAAGTAAAGTGATTTTAAAATATTTTAATGTAACTTCCAAAGGTCATTTGATTGCTGTGTAGTATTCACCCCAAAAGGAGCTGCAGAAAATGTTGCTTTGCTTTAATTTTACCTGAAAACTTATCGACACACCAATGGTGAAAAATTGGCTTTATTAAAGAAATAATAAGTCCTGAAGAGAGGAAGTGGCTACCAGGATTGACAATAATAAACACAGTGCTTCAATAACAATTCTATATCACATCATGGTAAGAGAGTTGGTACTCATACTTTCCCAGCAAAGAAAGGCCTTGCCTGAAATGCACAGTGGGTGGAGAATTACATTGAAAGCAATAGAAGCAAACAATCAATGCAACCAGTGGTCTCTATTGGCGACAGAAGGGTTTCACTAACTACAGGGACCTAACTGGACTCTAAGGCCCCTTTCACACCGGGGCGGTGAGCCGCGGTGACGGTAAAGCAGCGCTATATTTAGCGCTGCTTTACCGTCGTTTTCACCGCGGTTTTCGGCCGCTCGCGGTGCGGTTTTACCCCCCGCGAGCGGCCGAAAAAGGGTTAAACACCCCCCGCAGAGCGCCGCCGTAGCCGCGGTATTACCGCGGTAACCGCGGTATTGCCGCGGTTTTACGGCGGTCTCCCATTCTTTTCAATGGGAAGGAGCGGTATAGGAGCGGTGAACACACCGCTCCTATCCCGCTCCAAAGATGCTGCTAGCAGGACTTTTTTTTTCATCCTGCTAGCGCACCGCTCCAGTGTGAAAGCCCGCCGGCTTTCACACTGGAGTTAAAGGGGCAGGATTTTTTCATGCGGTGAACAGGCGCTATTTTTAGCGCTGCACCGCATGAAAAACGCCCCAGTGTGAAAGGGGCCATAGACACTAAATAATCACTGACCAGTGGGTAAGTCTATCAAAGTCTGACAGGAATGTTTTAAACTTCACAGTGAAACACTCAACCTTCAAGAGAAAGTATTTATAACCTACAGGTAAAAATATCTCAACAACTAACAATGAAAGGTTGAATAGGACCCCTTTAATAAAGCTTTACAATAGATGGTGGTGTTCCCAAAAAGGGGTAAGCAAACTTTAACACAGCAAATGATGGCCATAGACCACTCACCAGTCCAGTGTTTGAAAGCTGTCCTTCTAGAATGCATTCTTTTCTTTGGACACTCTTACTGGTGGATGAGAAATAGGCCACGCTGTCTCTTGCAGGATTATGGCAGATGAGAGGTAGGCCACTCTATCTCTGGCATATCTTTCCATGAAAATTCTACCTCTTGGGTCACAGGGCTGCAGTCCTAATGCAGGGAGATGAGTTGAGTTGAGAAATTGTCCTTTTTTTGCTTCTAAGGCCTCATTTCCAGATTGTGTTGTCTAGCTCCTTGGAGCCTAGTGGGTTCTCTCATGGGTCAGGTCGCCTCTCGCCGGCTTAGAAGATGTTTGAAGCTTACATACCCCTAAGCACTGTTTATTCAACTCTGATCTGCTGGAGCTGGCTATTTTAGTGAAGCAATATTACATGGGACGTGTCAGACCTCTGTCTGGACCTTGGATGCAAGATTTGAATCTGATGGCTTGTCGCCATGGGCGTCCACAGAACTTTTTTCAGGGGGGGCATAATTTTAGGGTCACCCATGCACCGCCCCTTTTCAACAATGTCATTATCACATTATTATGGTCAGAGTCTGCAGACGTATTACAGTCCCTAGGATAAGTAATGGGTAATGGCCAACAGGCTCTCTTACCAGACCCAGCAAAACTACAGCAGTGATCACTCCGGCTAGACGATCATTCACTCTGGGTTCCCCGGGGGCGACACTGGTCAGTAGTGTAGCATGTCTGTACCCTGGTAGTGGCTCAGCCTTTCTCTCTCTGGTGGTGCTGGCCAGTGTGGCTCTCTCTCTGGTGGTGCTGGACAGCATGACTCTCTTTTGTGGCCCTGGCAGGCTCTCTCTCTGGCTTCCGCCCAGCACACTCCTCGTCCTGTAGCACTCTCTCCCTCAGCTTCTTTCCAGGCTGCAGTCTCTCAATCTCTCTCTGGATCGAGCTGTAGCCTCCTCCCTGTGGAAAATGGAGCCGCCAATCTTTTGGGACTACCTGTCCCATGAAGCTTGCCTCTCCTAGTCGCCTTTGATTGGCCCTCAGTTATGGCCAATAGGGAAGGAACGGAGCAGGGCAGGAAGCTGGGTGGAGAACCTGGTGAGAGCCGCCGTCTCTTCTCCCTGACAGAAGAATGGGTGGGGCGAGCGGGGGAAACCTCTGATAGCCCGCAGCTCGCCATTCTTCCGTCACAGCACCGCCAAGATCTCTGCTGGACTGAGCAGGGAAAAGAGCCCAAAGTCACACTACACTTGACAGCACCTTAATGGTGTCACCCCACTGGTGGGTGGCACCCAGGTGTGGCACCTCGACAGAGACACAACTGTGCTGAATTTAAGATCCGATCCCTGATTCCAGGGGGGGGCACTTGACCCCCCTTGCCCCTACCTGCGGACGCCCATGCTTGTCGCAGACTTGTGAATGTTGGAGAAATGGAGTTGACAATGTGTGCAACATGACTGCCTCATTCTCCTCACTCAGTCTGTGATTTATCAGACTCAAAATCATAACGCAGGCACTCACAGATTCTTGGTCTACCTCCTGGCGTTATCAATCAAAAGGAAAGAGATCCCATGGTGTGGTGGTGATGATGCCCTGAGCAGTGGAGCTCTGCTTTAAAGGGACTGCCAGCCAGGGCTACAGCTGTATGTAGACAAGGAAGCATGTTATAATCATATGTTTGCAATATCTCATTAACCTCCCTGACGGTATTCCCGAGTCTGGCTCGGGGTGGAACTTCAGTACCATAAGCGGTAACCCCGAGCCAGACTCGGGATTGCATTGCAGGATACAGGGGAAGTTACTTACCTTGTCCCCTGAATCCTGCGATGTCTCCCTGCTGTGTGTGCGAGCTCCTCTGCTCGATTCACACAGTGCCGAGTGCCACTGAGCTCCATTCCCTGCGACGTTACGACGCACGGGAGCGGAGATCGGCGCCAAATTCAAAAAAGTAAAAACACACAAAACACATACAGTACTGTAATCTGTAAGATTACAGTACTGTATAAAAAAAAAAATACACATCCCCGTTGTCCCTAGTGGTCTGTCCAGTGCCCTGTATGTAGTTTTATATTATAAATACAGTTTTTTCTGCCTGGAATTTGGAGATTGTCCATATCAACCAAAAAGTGTCCCTTTATGTCAAAAGTGGTTTTAGATAATAAATTAGAATCACAATTCATCATCAAACACTAAATCTAATGACAGTGACAATTCTGCAACTGAGCAAATTTCAATGTTTTTGATTTGATTACATTATTGAATAATTTTTATAGTTATTAATTATAATTTATGATTTGGTGTTTCAAACTTTATCATACCCGGGATGTCTACTAGACTCTGGTTTGGACAGATTTAAGTGAGTTATTCCTAAGAATTGCAATTACAATATAAAATGCCAAATTTCCATGCAAAATAATTGTACCGCTTTTGGTACAAAATTCCTGACATAATCATACCGCCAGGGAGGTTAACACAGTAAAACTAAAAAAAACTAAAACTAGTAAAATAAGGATAACTATTGTAAAGTGCGGCGTAAATTGTTGGCGCTATATAAATCCTGTATAATAATAATAATATCTTTCTAATAAACCTGCAGCATTAAAGTGTATGTATTGACTTTTTTTTCATCACCAGCAACATTTCCAGGGACACATCTCTGAAGCCCGAAATCAGAGAAGGTCTGCAGATATGATTGTGCTCCGATAATAAACTACATTTGTGATATTTCAAGTAGCCACTAGTTCTAAGCATTGGCTCTTCAATGAACCAATCCCACACTCCCTCCCTGTGATGTCACCAGTTTCTGGGTGGAGTTCTCATATCTCAGGTAGGGATGAGCCGAACACCCCCGGGTTCGGTTCGCACCAGAACCTTGGAACGGACCGAAAGTTCGCGCAAATTTTCGAACCCTATTCATTATAATGGACGCGAACGTTCGAAATCAAAATTGCTAATTACAACGGCCAATATGCATGTTAATGTCATAAAACAGGTTTGGGGACCCGGGTCCTGCCCCAGGGGACATATATCAATGCAAAAAGAACTTTTAAAAACTAACGTTTTTTCGGGAGCAGTCATTTTAATGATGCATAAAGTGAAAAAAAAAGGGAAATTTTCCTTTAAATATTGTACCTGGGGGGTGTCTAAAGTATGCCTGTGAAGTGGCATGTGTTTCCCGTGTTTAGAACTGTCCTTGCACAAAATGACATTTGTAAAGGAAAAAAAGAAGCCATTTAAAACCACTTGCGGCTTTAATGTCATGTCTTGTCCTGGCCGCCATATGACTGAAAATCCTTGAGAAAAATGGCATGGCTACCCCTCACCCCCCCCCCCCCCCCCCCCCCCAGCCCCTTTGGGTCTTGTATGGATATTAAGGGGGACCCCGCACCCAAAATAAAACCCTATACCTACAACCCTATATACTCTGAACAGCACTATATAGGTGGTGCAAACAAGACACGGACTGTAGGTTTGTTCTTAAGTAGAATCTGAACAGGTACATTATGAAGTGTAGCTCCATCCCAAAAAAATCTATTTTTAAGCTTTTTGGAGAACATAGGGAGGGGTTATCACCCCTGTAACATTTGCTCTCTTTGCACATCTGTTCAGAACATGTCACCTCACTTTCCGTCCCAATGACAAATGTTTTTGGAAAAGTGGGGTTTTAATTGAAACAAGGATTGGTGATAAAGCATCAGTAGAGAGGAGATACCTTTTTCCCAAATTAAATCTAACAGGATAGAATTTCCCTTCCTAGGGGTAGATTTCCTCTCACTTCCTGTTTTCTCTTTCCGTTTGCAAGTAGGAGTCGTTTGTAAGTTGGATGTTTGAAAGTAGGGGCCTGCTGTATATACTCTGCAGAAATTTGCCCTATTAGATGTTGGTGTAGCCACAAGACTGGTGGGCACAGGAATGGGCCCTGCTGTGAGTTAATAGATCAAGATTTGTACTTGCATGCACCTGTTGAACCGGGCAGAAAAATTGGGCCTTTGGTGGTGGTGGTGGTGGTGGTGGACGGTGTTGCTACAAGACTGTAAGCCCTCACAGTTACTCTTGGTGGGTGCAGGAATGGGCCCTGCTGTGAGTTATTAGATCAAGATTTGTAATTGCATGCACCTGTTGAACAGGGCAGAAAAATTGGGCCTTTGGTGGTGGACGGTGTTGCCACAAGACTGTAGGCCCTCATAGTTACTCTTGGTGGGCGCAGGAATGGGCCCTGCTGTGAACTATTAGATCAAGATTTGTAATTACACGCCCCTGTTAAACAGGGGCTGAAAAATTGTGCCTTAGGCATTGGTGCTGGTGCCACAACACTGCAACCCCTCACAGATACTGTACTCTTAGCACAGCAATGAGACCTGTTGCAAAGCATTGCCTAAAAATTGTAATTACACGCCCCAACAGGGGCTGAAAAATTGTGCCTTAGGCACTGGTGCTGGTGCCCCAACACTGCAACCCCTCACAGATACTGTACTTGGAGCACAGCAGTCACACCTGTTGCGAAGCATTTTTTTAAAAAAATTGTAAGTACACGCCCCTGTTATTCAGGGGCTGAAAAATTGTGCCTTAGGCACTGGTGTGGTGGCATGGATCATTGAGGAGGAGGAAGAGGATAGTCAGTGAACATAACAGGACAGTCACTCAGCATCAGCATAGGCAGTCTTGAAGGGATGTGACATTATAAATTATTCCGTTATATCCACTTCAGGTGCCTGGTAGCTGGTGGTGATCCAAGACTGATTCATTTTTATGAAGGTCAGTCGATCAACCGAGTCGGTGGACAGGCGCACCCTATGATCGGTGACAAATCCTCCAGCAGCACTGAATGTGCGTTCGGAAAGAACGCTGGATGCAGGACAGGCCAGTAGCTCAATTGCATACTGTGCAAGCTCTGGCCAGTGATCCATCCTCAGGACCCAGTAAGCCAGAGGATTTTCGGTGGGAAAGGTGTCCAAGTCTGACCTTGCCCCTAGGTATTCCTGCACCATGTATATCAGACGCTGGCGATGGTTGCTGGAACCGATCATACCTTGGGGCTGCGGACTAAAAAATTGTCTGAACGCATCGGTCAGACGTCCACCTTCCCCACCGCTCCTTCTGCTACTGACTGAAGCCTCAGCAACTCGTCGTCCAGGACCAGGAGTTTGTAACCTCCCAGTTTCTGGGAACGCGTTGCACAGACCTTTCTGCAAGGCCTCCCTGAGATGTCTCATCCTCTGCTCCCTCTGCGACGGCAAGATAAGGTCCGCAACCTTACCCTTGTACCACCAGCCAGTAATGGTCCCTCTCCTTGATCCGAAGAACACAAGGATCCTTCCGCAGGCTTTGCAGGATCAGGGAGGCCATGCAGCGTAGGTTAGCTGAGGCATTCGGTCCGGAGTCTTCTGGGTCACTGAGGATGACATGATCGCCAGCCACCTCCTCCCAGCCACATACAAGTCCACTGGTTTGTTGGGACTGTACATCATCCCTAAAAGACTGCTGCTGCTGATGCTGAGTGCCAGGCTCCACCTCCATGCTCACACAATTCTCCTCCTCCTCCTCATCCTCATCCTCTTCCTGTGTGATGGGTGAGACAGAAGGAACACTGTCTGGATAAAGGGGGCCTTGAGAGGCAAGGAAGTCCTCCTCTTCCTGCCTCTGTTCTGCCTCAAGTGCCCTGTCCATTATCCCACGCTGCGTATGCTCCAACAGGTGGACAAGAGGTACAGTGTCACTGATGCATGCACTGTCACTGCTCACCATCCTCGTGGCCTCCTCAAATGGTGAGAGGACAGTGCATGCATCCCTGATCATGCTCCACTGGCGTGGGGAAAAAAAGCCAAGCTCCCCTGACCCTGTCCTGGTGCCGTAGTCGCAAAGGTACTCATTGATGGCCCTCTGCTGCGTGTGCAGTCGCTGCAGCATGGCCAACGTTGAGTTCCACCTGGTGGGCATGTCACATATTAGGCGGCTCTTGGGCAGGTTCAGCTCCTTTTGCAGCTCAGTCAGCCGAGCACTGCCATTATAAGATCGGCGGAAATGCACACAGACTTTCCTGGCCTGCCTCAGGACATCCTGTAAGCCTGGGTACCTGCCCAAGAACCGCTGCACCACCAGGTTGAGGACGTGAGCCATACAGGGCACATGGGTGAGCTGCCCCTGTCGCAAGGCGGAGAGGAAGTTGGTGCCATTGTCAGAAACGACCATTCCTGGCTTAAGCTGGCGTGGCGTCAACCACCTCTCGGCCTGCCCCTGCAGAGCTGCCAGATCCTCTGGCCCAGTGTGGCTCCTGTCCCCCAAACACACCAGCGCAAGCACGGCATGGCATATTTTTGCCTGCGTTCTCGCGTAGCCCCTTGTACGCCTACGGAGCACCGCTGGTTCCGAGGACAGAGCACTGGAGGAAGAAGAAGAGGAGGGGGTGGAGGAGAGAGGTGTGTCACAACCAGTAGTAGCATTTTGGAGGCGTGGTGGCGGAACAACCTCCAACACTACTGCACCTTGTCCTGCAGCTCTCCCAGCTGCCAATAGAGTGACCCAATGGGCTGTGAAAGAAAGATAACGTCCCTGTCCATGCCTGCTGGACCATGAGTCAGCGGTAATATGCACCTTACCGCTGACCGCCCTGTCCAGCGAGGCATGGACATTGCCTTCCACATGCCGGTAGAGAGACGGAATCGCCTTCCGTGAGAAAAAGTGGCGTTTGGGAACCTGCCACTGAGGAACCGCACATTGAACAAACTCACGGAAGGGGGCCGAGTCTACCAACTGAAAAGGCAGCAGTTGAAGTGCTAGCAATTTAGCCAAGCTAGCATTCAACCGCTGGGCATGTGGATGGCTGGGAGTATACTTCTTTTGACGGTCCAGCAGCTGGGGCAGGGAAATTTGCCTGCTACAATCGGACGTCGTGTACTGCAAGTACTTGGTTGTGACACACCTAATTCTACACCTTCAGTCCTCTCAGAGCAGCTTTCAGAGAGGACTGAAGATATAGTGGGAATGGAGATCCCAGCTGATGAGGAGCAAGGAGAGGGCCGCTTTGTTCTTTGGTGTGGGTCTTTTATGTGTGCTTGCCAACGAGCTGCATGGCAGGTCGACATATGTCTGCTCATGCTTGTGGTGCCCAAGCGGCTGATGTTTTGGTCACGCGAGATACGCTTGAGACAAATATTGCAAATAGCAGTGGTGCGATCTGATGCACTCGTCTCAAAAAAGGCCCACACCAAAGAACTTTTCTGATAACGTGCAGAGGCAGCGCCCTGCACAGGTGGAGCTCTGCGGTGTGGTACAGTTGCTGTGCTGGCCTCTAGCTGACCTCCAGGGGGCATCCTGCCTCGTTGGACATGTGACGCCGCATCCTCCTCCTCCTCCTCCTCCTCCTCCTCTCTCCCTTCAGGCACCCACGTGGAGTCAGTGAACTCATCATCCCCTCCCTCTTCACCACTAGAGCAAACCTGGCAGTAAGCTGCAGCTGGTGGAACAGTACTGCCAGATTGCTGTCCTTCAGCATCCCCTCTCTCTGCGCGCACACTACTGCCTTCCTCAAGCTGGGTATCATCATCCGAGCCTTCGAATCGTTGGGCATTCTCCTGGAGCATGTACCCAACACTGTGCTCAAAGAGTTCGGGGGACTCCTCAGGAGGAAATGGTGGGTCTAGGGAAGGGGTGGCTGATGATGCCATTGAGTACGCGTTGGCAGCTGCTCTGCCAGTACCCTGAGCCTGGGTGAGAGAGGATGAGGAGGATGAGGAGGGCTTGGTCATCCATTCTACCAAGCCTTCGGCATGATGCGGCTCCACATGTCCAGCTGCCGAAAACAAAGACAAGCGTGTCCCATGGCGACGTGCTGATGACCATGCACGACCACGTTCATGGCTAGCACTGTTGTCTCTAGAAACAGAGCCTGCCTGCCCTGTGTTCTTGCCTCGGCACACTCTGCCTCTCCTTGGCGGTCTTCCAGCCATTGTAGTCGGTAGTGTATATAGTATAAAAAATGGGTGCTGCTGAGAAGAAAAAATATAGGAGCTCTGTGTGCTGCCACTAACACACTAGAAGTCCTATGGGTGCTTCTGGGAAGAAAATATAGGAGCTCTGTGTGATGCCACTAACACACTAGAAGTCCTATGGGTGCTTCTGGGAAGAAAATATAGGAGCTCTATGTGATGCCACTAACACACTAGAAGTCCTATGGGTGCTGCTGAGAAGAAAATATAGGAGCTCTGTGTGATGCCACTAACACACTAGAAGTCCTATGGGTGCTGCTGAGAAGAAAATATAGGAGCTCTGTGTGATGCCACTAACACACTAGAAGTCCTATGGGTGCTTCTGGGAAGAAAATATAAGAGCTCTGTGTGATGCCACTAACACACTAGAAGTCCTATGGGTGCTTCTGGGAAGAAATTATGGGAGCTCTGTGTGATGCCACTAACACACTAGAAGTCCTATGGGTGCTTCTGGGAAGAAAAAATATAGGAGCTCTGTGTGATGCCTTAACACACTAGAAGTCCTGTGGGTGCTGCTGAGAAGAAAATATGGGAGCTCTATGTGATGCCACTAACACACTAGAAGTCCTGTGGGTGCTGCTGAGAAGAAAATATAGGAGCTCTGTGTGATGCCACTAACACACTAGAAGTCCTATGGGTGCTGCTGAGAAGAAAATATAGGAGCTCTGTGATGCCACTAACACACTAAAAGTCCTATGGGTGCTTCTGGGAAGAAAATATAAGAGCTCTGTGTGATGCCACTAACACACTAGAAGTCCTATGGGTGCTTCTGGGAAGAAAATATGGGAGCTCTGTGTGATGCCACTAACACACTAGAAGTCCTATGGGTGCTTCTGGGAAGAAAATATAGGAGCTCTGTTTGCTGCCACTAACACACTAGAAGTCCTATGGGTGCTTCTGGGAAGAAAATATAGGAGCTCTGTTTGCTGCCACTAACACACTAGAAGTCCTATGGGTGCTTCTGGGAAGAAAATATAGGAGCTCTGTTTGCTGCCACTAACACACTAGAAGTCCTATGGGTGCTGTTGGAGTGCAGTGCTGTGCTAACAGCACTGCGGTTGGTACTACTGAAATACTGTACTAACAGTAAAACACGCACCAGACTAATCCCCAGCAGCAGCTAATAACACACTAACTGTGCAATCAGCAGCAATGAACGATCAATGACTTAGGTAGCAATGGTTTAGCAAAGAAGAGCAAATCTTTCTGGAGCAATGAATCAAGCTAAGACACAGAATCAGCAGACTGATCTCTCCTAAAGCCGGAACTCATGTGACCGGAGCCGACGGCGTGGCGGTCTTTTAAATGGTGGGGCGTGTACTAAAGCCCCTGAGCTTTAATTGGCTACAGGCGTTCTGCCTGTAGCCAATTATTGCTCTCCGAGTTTCCGGCGCTGTGATTGGCCAAGCATGCGGGGTCACAGTGCATGCTTGGCCAATCATCAGCCAGCAATGCACCGCGCCGGCCGCGCCGGCCGCAATGCATTGCGGGGCCGCTCGCATCACACGAATGTGATGCTAACTGCCCAAATACTTCTGGGCTCGCCGAGCGAGCGAACGCCCGGTGCTCGATGCGAACGTGGGTTCGCATCGAGCACCGGGCCCATCCCTAGTCCTCAGTTAGCGAGTGCTGAAACAGTCAGAGTGCTGAAACATAGCGAGTGCTGAAACAGTCAGACTTTGGGCTTTTAGATTTTGCACATTATTTATCTGAGGAAGATATGCACATTATTTATTTGTGAATTTTGCACCGCAGAAGTAATATTTTTCTGCACAGTTGTTTTTAGGAGCCCACACCGGCTATCTTACTGCTTAGTTTGAAAGGTCCATCGATTTAATTTTTATTAAGGTTGATTAGAGTGCACTAATTATTCACTATTGTGTATATTATTTCATTATCTGTTTTAGTGTGAGAGCACTTTACATTGGTTGCAGCTATATCATTTGGGTATATTTTTAATTATTTTGGAGATTTTATATTATCAGCGCTTGAGTCACTGCACATTCACAATGATTCAATCAGTTAGACTGTCACACAAGCCAGTGTAGGAGGACCTTGTTACAGCACCGCCGAACACACGCAGACCCAGCTCCGTGACACACAGCGGGAGATGCCCGCTGTGTGTGACACACAAGAGGAGGAGGAGGGCGGGAGAGAGGGGAGCGCTGCAGCCACAAATCAAAGCAGCCCCAGGGCAGGCGGCCTACCAGGAAATTTCCTGGTATCCTGGTAGGCCAGTCCGGCCCTGCTTACCAAAATGTTGTTGCGTCTAGGGCTTCTGGTCCTTTCGCCCCCTTTGTCCTGGTCCTGGTGCTACATGATGGTCTCACCCGGGTGCAGTTCGCTCCCTGCAGCCCCATAGCGATGCCACTGAATGCCACTGAATGATGGCTTTTTGGTTATTCACTGGTTGTTTAACAGAGGAGTGGGTCTATGTAGCAGTTCTGCCCATACCCGACATCTCACTCTAGATTTGACGATTCTTCCCGACAATGCTCAGTGCACATCCAGCCGGCTTGTCCACCAATCCCTGGCTGTGCTGAGTGATCAAACTGCTGCAGGTACTATTCAGCCAGAAGTTAACATACAATCAACAAAATAATGCGGGACAAAGCCCCTGTATGGTGGGACAGCAGGACAGAGCTGTGATTGCGAAAAAAAAGACCCACCCAATCTGGGACTATTGGGAAGTATGGGGGTAGTACTGGGGCCACCATGGGAAACCACTTACTTACCCCCATTCTGATATTTTTCTTTGAACATGCTACTGCCTTTCAGAGAGGTGATTAACTTCTCTTGCTTCACTTATCTCTTACTGTTGCAGACCTTGTCATGAAGAGTTTTCTTCTTCCTGAATTCAGCTTTCAGAATAGCAAGCTTCCCTTCCTCCTTAGATATACAGCAACGTTTATTTACTACTATGTCCTGGAAATTTGCTAAGGGATATGTCCTACATGAGGCCAAGTCAAGGATCCATTGAAGCTTAAACATGTGGATAGGCCCCAGTCCCTCTGGAGAGCCCCCACCTTCATCCTCCCCAACCTGCTGCATCCTGGCTGGGGAAAGGGTTGTAGGAGAGCCCTAGGCTTGATGCTTCTTCTAGCTGTGACCAGAGGAGAATGAGCCCACAGCACCCTGCAGAACAGCACCACCTGGTGGAGAGGCTGATGTGACTGGCTCAATGTTCTCTCTACAGCACTGCGGTATATGTCAGAGCTATATAAATCAGTGGCGGCTTATCCATTAGGGGCACACGGGGGCAGACCCCCCTATCTATGCATCCAGCCCCCTAATCTACATGCAGGGCGCCAGATGCATGGATTCCAATGGTGGGGGGGGGGGGGGTGTTGAAGCACATGATTAGAGCCTGTAATAGGCTTCAAAAAAGGGTAGGCTGTGCTCTGAGCCCACCCAGTTGTGTGAGAATAGCGAATGAATATTCGCTATTCTCACACTGATCCTCCTCCCGGCCAATCAGGAAGTGGGTTGTAAGACCCGTTTCCTGATTGGCCGAAAGGAGAAGCCATCCTATTGGCCTATGATGAAGAAGGAGGAAGTCTGTCTTCTGCCCCCCCCACGACCGATGGAGCACCTGCCGCCACTGATATAAATGTATAATAATATTAATAGTGTGAGTGTGGGGTGGACATTAGAATGTAAGCTCCTCTGGTACAGAGACTGATGTGACTGACTCTGTGTTCTTTGTACAGTACTGTGATATATGTCAGAGCTATAAAACAACATAATTGCTGCAAACGGTAACCAAGGTATAAACCTGTGGAATGTGAATTTCCTGTTTTCTGCCTTCTTATCAGTAGAAATATCTTTGGAGATTTGTTGTAGTAAATGTGTCTGGGTCAAAGATTTGCCTCTAAGAGTTTGTACAGAAGTATGAGGAAATATTAATTTGGGATATATGATTGGTCTGTGGAGGGGGGTGGGGTATCACTATGCAGATAGTTATCTCTCACGGTCAAGAGGGCTTGGCTGTTTTTTATTGAATTTTTTTAACAGGGAAGAGAAGTTGATTTGGTTTCTTTGAAATAAACGCACAGTCATTATGCCTTCCTATACCGTGTAGAGGCTGATCAAAGCAGCACCCATTGCACCTTCATCTCTTATATTACCTGAGCTCACCAGGGTCCCAGCTATGCTAAAGCTGGGGGGCTTACTTGCTCAGAATCTTTAAAGCTAAAGAAGGGAGATTTAACCTAGGATTCGGTCCGGAGAGTCCATTAAAGAAATGTCTGCCTGACGCTGGAGGGAGGCATCCAAGTACCCAAGTACTTGTGAGTACAGACCTGAAGGTAGGATCTGGGTGACTGTTGCTATTGTTAACAGTTTGGTGGGGGCTGAACATCATACATAATCGTGTTATTACTTCCACTATTACACATGGGGGCTTCCCACTGTCACTGGTTGCACAGGCACTGCCAAGTCATTAACAACTAGTGATGTCATGTAAATAATAGGAACCCCCAGCCATGAAAACAAAGGAACCAAGATAAGTAAAAAAAAATGGCGGTTTCCCCAATTCATACCTTGCCCTTTGGGTCTGATATTAATTTAAAGGGGAACCCCACAACAAAAAGAAGAATGGCGTGGGGTTTCATTCTATACCAATCCCTTCTGGTTTGGTATGTCTTTAAAGGGAACCCCACTCACCCCAATTCAAGTCCCCTAAAAATCCATACCAGACCTTTCTCCAAGCCTGGCTGGCCAGGAATGGGGGCAAATGAGCATGCAGCTTCCCCCTCCTTAACCATTCCAGGCCACATCCCTTCAGCATGGAGTGTAACTTGCCAGGGAAGACCCACATGCAATGCACCTTGTCCCAGTGTTGATAAAGACAAAGGCCTCTTCACCACAGCCCTGACCATTGGTTATGAGGGTCTGAGGGTTATTAGAATCTGGAACCCCCTTTTTAACAATAAGCGCACACCCATATACTGTCTCCTATGAATTAGTAAAGGTAAATAGTCCCCCTACTGATTTACAAAAACAATTAAATTATAAATAAAAACAAAGAGACAGTTTTTGAAAAGACTTTATTGAAAACCCCCATGATGAACATCCATTGTCAGTCGCATCATCTAGTAAAGTAGATCAGACAAATGTCTTTGATAATGCCCTGGAGGATGGGGCGAAACACGTCAACGTAATTTCCTGCCTACGGTGAAACCAGTGACGCCATTTCCTGCCTCCGTGGAGCGCCCGCTATATGATGCGATCGCAGAAGTTTTTTTCTGAAAGTTTGTCTTTCTCTGCTTATCCTGTTATCCTAGCGCGCAACATTGATTTAGCCCTATGGTACTTCACCATAAAATCTCTTTCTCTTTCTTACCGGTGGAACGTGGTATTTTCCCTGTGATCCAGTGTGCATTTAATGTCTCCATTTGAAACTTTTCACATCATCAGTTCCATTTGCCTGACTTTTGGACTGGAAAGTTTGCCTGTCTGGTGAGTGTCGTCTCAGAAGGGGGATACATTATATGCACTGTACTTTGGACTCATCCAAATTACTTTTAATTATGGGTAGATAGTGTGTTTATTGGTATATGTTTGCTCACTTATTTCCACATGTATGTTTTTTGCATTTGCTAGCGCTGCTTTCACTTGTTGTTCTTATTTGAAGTTTTAGCGCTTTATTCAGCAGAAGCTGCAACATTTCACATTTATTTTATTTCATACTTTATTTACTTCACTTTTTCACTCCAGCGCCAGTTTTGTGTTTTATATGATTCTCTATGTTGTCTGTTTTATTATGAGCTTGGATGGCTTGTTGTGCAGCTATTCTGACATCCTTTGTCAAAGGGGGCATCTGATCTTCCAGGTCACTGACCCGACCCTCCATAGCCATGGTCCTGACAGGGAAGGGACACTATGACTGTCCAATGTAGGCATATCAAACAGGTCAGGAATGGGATCAGGTGGGGACTGAAGAGGCACAGTGTCATCCAATATGCCTGAGTCCTCCCATTCAGCAGGCTCAGGAGAGGGAGCTTTGGCCAGGGCATCAGACACAGGGGGCCACTGGAGCCAGACAGCTTTTGGGTGTAATACACCATGTCTCTAGACTGCTCTTTAGGCTTGGTGGACTTGTGTGACTTACCCTCCTGTTCCTTCAGTTTCTCTGTGTCCCGTGACACCCATTGCAGCTGAGGTTGAGAGGTGTCATCTTGGGAATCCAGGGCCGCCGTGCTTCTCCTCGGGTCATCATCGGCGCAAGATGGCTCCCCAACAGCTCCAGGTATGCCAGGGGATCAGCGGGTGCAAAGCGCGGTGAGTTCCGGGCAGTATCAGGTCTTTTTAGTGTTAAAATGTGTACACCTGTTGTTCATCAGAAGGTTATTATTCATATTTCCTTGGGAATTCATATGAACAATTATAATTTAATATAAGAAAAACCCTGACATATCAGTATACTGTACAGTATCGTCTGGGCTCTAGGAATGCACACAGATCCCACCCATTAAAGTGTACTGCACACCTTTTCCTGACAAAGTGGCCACTAAAGAGCCATGAAGCGCGCTTTTATGATCAATAAATACCGATCTTCTGGAAGAATCCATGCAAAAGTATCTTATTATTGAATGGAGGTCTCTGCTGACCATTTTGGGGCTTTCTCCTTTTTATGACCTGACCTCTCTTTGGAGATCTTACTGGCTGATACTTTGGTGCTGATTAGTACCAGTCTTAGCTAGACATGTGCACTGACAAAAAATGTGTTTGTTTTCGTTTCATTCATTATTTAGCTTTTTTCAGAAATTCTAAAATTCGGAAATTCGGAAATTCAGACATTCGTAATTCGGAAATTCGTAATTCGGAAATTTCGAAAATTTGGAAATCCTAAAATTCGGATTTTCGAATTTCAGAATTTTAGATTTTTCGAATTTTAGGATTTTTGGATTTTCACATTTTTGGATTTCCGTATTTTCAATGTTTCAAATTTTGAATTTTCGAATTTTGAAAATAGGTATTGGAATTTCCTTTCAAATTTGGTTAGTGAACATAACAAATAAAAATGTATCTGAAGTTACGAGTTATCCTAAATAACAAATGCAGTATCTAAACAAATGGAATGGAACAAATTAATAATAAATAATAATAATAAAAAGGGTTTATTATTATTATTGTTATTTATTATTATTAGATCGTTACGTTCCATTCTTTTAGATGCGGAATTCCTTATTTCAGATAATTAAAAATTTTGGATAAATTCATACTCGTTACGTTCACAAATATGAAAGGAAATTCCAATACCTATAAATTAATAGTTATTATTAGTAATTATTATTTCAGATTTTCGGGTTTTTGAATTTTCGGATTTTCCTTCTTTTGAATTTTCAGATTTTCATTCTTATTTTCAGATTTCCAAGTTTTCAAATTACCGAAATTCCAAATTTTACAATTTCCGAATCTCCGAATTTCCGAATCTCTGAATTTCCGAACTTCCGAATTTCAGAAATTTCGATTTCCGAATTTCGAGTTTCTGAATTTCAAATTTCAGAATTTCCGAAATTACAAATTTCCGAAATTATAAATTTCTGATTTCCGAAATTTTCCAATTTTCGAAATTTCCTAAATTCAGAATTTCCAATTTCCGAAATTCAGAATTTCCAAAATTTAGAATTTTTGGAAATTAAAAATTTTGAAAAAATTTGAAATTCGAAATTCGTAAATTGAAAAATTCGTAAATTTGGAAATTTGGGATTTTGCGGGATTAACGAATTTGTCAAAATTTGTTAAAAAACAAATTATTACTTGGTCAGACCACGCACCTATTTTTATGACATATGACCTGCAGGATACTGTGAATAAGGGACCAACTCAGTGGAGACTAAATTAGAGTCTTTTACAAGACAAAGATTTCCTAGAGGACGTTATTAAAGAGCTAGATTTCTACTTTTCTATTAATGATACCCAAGACTGTGCCCCCGGAATTATATGGGAAGCACATAAAGCAGTTATTGAGGGGTACTATTTAACCACTTCAGCCCCGGACCAATTGGCAGCCAAAGGACCAGGCCCCTTTTTGCAATTCGGCACTGCGTCGCTTTAACTAACAATTGCGCGGTCATGCGACGTGGCTCCAAAACAAAATTGGCGTCCTTTTTTTCCCACAAATAGAGCTTTCTTTTGGTGGTATTTGATCGCCCCTGCGGTTTTTATTTTTTGCGCTATAAACAAAAATAGAGCGACAATTTAGAAAAAAATGCAATATTTTTTACTTTTTGCTATAATAAATATTCCCAAAAAATATATAAAAAAACATTTTTTTTCCTCAGTTTAGGCCGATACGTATTCTTCTACATATTTTTGGTAAAAAAAATCGCAATTAGCGATTATTGATTAGTTTGCGCAAAAGTTATAGCGTTTACAAAATAGGGGATAGTTTTATAGCATTTTTATTAATATTTTTTTTTTTATTAGTAATGGCGGCGATCAGCGATTTTTATTGTGACTGCGACATTTTGGTGGACACATCGGACATTTTTGACACATTTTTGGGACATTTGTCATTTATACAGCAATCACTGCTATTTAAATAGCACTGATTCCTATGTAAATGACAGTTGTAGTTAGGGGGTTAACCACTAGGGGGCGGGGAGGAGTCAGTGTGACGTGTTGTGTTTTTTTTTACAGTAGGGGGGCGTGGCTGTACGTCTGACGTCATTGATCGGCGTTCCCGATGACAGGGAACCGCCGATCACTGACAGTCAGTGTAGGAAGCGTGGGGAGAGGTTTGTTTACATAGACCTCTCCCCCCGTTCTTCAGCTCCGTAACCCGATCGCGGGATACCAGCGGCGATCGGGTCCGCTGGTCCCGCGGCCGGGGTCAAGGAGCTCCCACGAGCGCGCGACCCACGGGCAGGCACATGCACGATCACGTACAGGTACGTGATTCTGCCTGCCCGTGCCATTCTGCTGACGTATATATGCAGTGGCCGGTCGGGAAGCGGTTAAAAATGGGGCTAGGATTAAATGAAAACGTGCGGAACAACTAAAACTATTGTTAGAAGAACTAACTACGTTAGAGACCCAACATAAACGGACCTTATCTCCATCTTTAGAGAAAGATCTCCATGATAAGAGAACACTAATATCAGATCTTCTCTATTATAAGGCCAAGGCATTACAGGTTTGTAGGAAATTCAGGGGACAAATGTGGGAGATATTTAGCTAGAACCCTACGTGAACAGAAACAAATGAACTATATATCACATCTGATTTCAGTTAATAAGCCTAAAGCTACAAAACCATATGACATAGTTGGGGAATTTCAAGAATTTTATAGGTCATTGTATAACCTGCAGACTAAACCTCCTACTCAAGCGCAAATAGATCTGTATCTTTCACGGTCACTAACAGAGAAAATCTTGAAAATCCTATAACTATGGAAGAACTTCAGGGAGCAGTAAGGGCTACTAAATTGGGTAAGGCCCCAGGCCCGGATGGTCTGACGGCCCAATATTATAAGACCTTGCTACCTTCACTCGCCCCATATATGGTTAAATTATTTAATGCTCTCGGAACATCAGCAAAATTTACAAAAGATAGGATGCTAGCCCATATTTTGGTAATTCCGAAAGAGGGAAAAGACCCGTCCTCCTGTGGAAGCTATCGTCCGATCTCTCTACTAAATTTAGACCTTAAACTATTTACTAAAACTTTGGCAAACAGAATTCAACAGTATATCCCAAACTTGATACACCTAGACCAAGTAGGATTTGTTCCTACATGCAAAGCAAGAGACAACACAACAAAAGTTATTAACCTCCTCCATGTATTGAAGAAAACTCAGATACAATGTGTGTTTATAAATTCCTGTGTGGAGAAAGCCTTTGACAGGGTAAATTGGAGTTTTATGTTGGCAGTTTTACGATATGGAGGCTTTGGGAGTAAAATGTTGCAGTGGATCACCTCCATATACTCCTGTCCGGCGGCCCGAATACAGGCCAATGGAGTACTATCAGAAGCCTTCCAGATTTCAAATGGGACATGCCAGGGATGCCCCCTGTCAAACATCAATTGAACAACTTAAGCAAAACTTTAAGTTTAAATGGACAGATAAAGGGCTTACATATCTGGGTACAGTGCTGTCTCCTCATATCACTAAGATTTTTGAGCTAAATTTTCCCCCACTGCTTCAAAAAGTAAACACTCTATTGGGCAAATGGAAATCAGGATTGCACTCATGGTTAGGGCGCTGTAACATTATTAAGATGAGTATTTTTCCTAAATTTCTCTATCTCTTACAGGCTTTACCAATACATATTCCACCTGCTTACTTTAAACAGTGCCAGAAGTAAATTTTTGATTTCATATGGGCATATAAGCATCCACAGCTACGGCACAGTCAATTAACACTTCCTAAAAGACAGGGGGGACTAGCTGTACCAGCTATACGGAAATACTATCAAGCTATACATCTTAGTAGGGTAATAGATTGGAATAGACATATAAATCTTAAACTCTGGGTACAGATGAAATATGCCCAGTTGCCCGTTCTGTTAGGAAGAGCTCCTTGGTGTTTCGCACATCTGTCTAAAGACCTCATCAAACACCCTTTGATAGGAAATACTGTTAAAATCTGTGCAACCCTGTTCCCCACTATTGGTATAATACCTGAGACCTCTCTCTTGTATCCAGTATTGTGGAACCCCCTATTTCCACCGGGGATTGATGATAGGGCTTTCAAAGATCCATAAGTTACATAAAAGGGGGGACATGGCTGACTATCCCGGAGTTGATGGAACAAGGAGGTAGGTTCAGATTGAGATTCTGGAGTGCTCTCCAGTAGGGTTGAGCGAACCCGAACTGTAAAGTTCGGGTCCGTACCGGACTTTTGGGTGTTCGGGTCCCGGACCCGAACAATTGACTGTATGTTCGGGTTTGGGTCCGGTGTTCGGCGATGTAATGGCGCATTTTTAAAAGCTGCAGGGCAGCCAATCAACATTAGTTTCACTGGAGTGCCCTTAGAAGCTATCACAGCCATACCTACTAATGGCATGGCTGGGATTGGCCAGTGCAGCATGTGACCCAGCCTCTATATAAGCTAGAGGCACACAGCACATCACTCTGCTTTACACAGTGTAGGAAAAGATACCTGGCTGCTGTGAGGGAGATAATTACATGCTAGGAGTCAGTCCAGATTCATGAAATATCTTCTAATCAGTCAGCGATCTACATAGATAGAGAGTGTAGGTCAAAGTTCCTGTGTCTGCTTTGAGGAAGAGAGAATTATATAGGAGTCCAGATTCAGAAATCAATTCTAATAAGTCAGCGATCTACATAGATTTACCTGGTTGGGTTGCAGTGCACAGTCTTTTTACACTGCCATGAGCCCAGTGCCAGAGAAAATATAACTTTTATCTGCAAGCTCAGTGCACCAGCACTGCATATGTTACTGTGAGATACACCCTGTACATACTGTGGGTGTATTCTGCTATTGCAAAAACATTGCAAAAAAATACAATTTTGCAGTGTTTTGTGCATATGTGCAGGAGTGACATATTCAATTGATCTATTTTTCTTCTATTGTGCTATTCCAAAAAAAGAAAATTAGTGAAAAAACTTTTTTGGAATAGCATTTTCTGCATTTTTGCAGGTTTTGAGATACACCCTGTACATACTGTGGGTGTATTCTGCTATTGCAAAAACACACATTTAGTGCAAAAAAATAAAATGTTGCAGTGTTTTCTGTATATGTGCAGGTGTGACATACCCAATTGATATATTTTTCATCTATTGTGCTATTCAAATAATTTTTTTTAGGGCATTTTATTTGAATATCATTTTATGCATTTCTGTAGGTGTGAGATACACCGTTTACATACTCTGGGTGTATTCTGCTATTGCAAAAACACCCATTTAGGGCAAGATCCTACATTTTGAAAATATGAGGAGAACATCAAAGAAGGGACGTGAAAGTGGGAAGTGACCTTCGCGCTGTACTAGTGGATTGTGGGAATCAGTACTCCACACGTGTAAATAAAATTAAACAAATCCATGCCTGTGCACAATGTGTCCCTTAAAAAACACAAAAAAAAATTAAATGTAAATCCAACAGGTGCAATATCGTTCAATATACGATATAAGTGTTATCCAGTGCAAATAAAAAATCTTGCTTGGAATCTAACTAGCAGCCAAAACTAATAGTGTTCACAGTACACAAAAACAAGATAATAAAATAAAGTGATTTAGCGCATAAGTTAAACACACACCCAACAAGTGTAACACCACTAGTGATCACATATATAAATAAATAAACAGATAAATAAATAGATATATAGCACTAGTGCAAATAATAATGGAGAAGGTGGTCTCTCATGGATAATACAATATATAAAATCCAATGAACGAGTGGTTCAGGGAAAAAGTTTATAAAATGTATCAACGAATATTAAAAGGCTGAGTGTTTTTCTTTCCGTGTCACTGACCACTGACCTCACCGGACCTCATCCACAGGATATTTAAAATCTTGCCAGTTTATTTGTATTTTTAAATGGATTTACCAAATCCATTTAAAAATACAAATAAACTGCCAAGATTTTAAATATCCTGTGGATGAGGTACGGTGAGTTGGTAACATACCCAGTTTAGATGTATGCTGGTCAAACATCGTATAGAGGATATATGCCCCAGTGAGAGATTCCATTGCACGCTACCTGTCACTGTATACCGGGATTAAAAGCCTTAAAGGAGGATACACGTCCTGATGGTGGAGAAAGATTCGAGGAGCTTGATACAACACGCTGAACCAAAGAATATGTGAGGTGAGAGTTTTGAGAGCACGTTTGTGGATAACACATGGCCAGTCTACTGTCAGTTGTTAAATTGCACCAGTGACACGGAAAGAAAAACACTCAGCCTTTTAATATTCGTGGATACATTTTATAAACTTTTTCCCTGAACCACTCGTTCATTGGATTTTATATATTGTATTATCCATGAGAGACCACCTTCTCCATTATTATTTGCACTAGTGCTATATATCTATTTATTTATCCGTTTATTTATTTATATATGTGATCACTAGTGGTGTTACACTTGTTAGGTGTGTGTTTAACTTATGCGCTAAATCACTTTATTTTATTAAAGAAGGGACGTGGCCCCAGTCGTGGTGCTGCTGGTGGAGCTCCTGTTGCAGGGAGAGGACGTGGTCGATCTGTCCCAGGTACACACACAAGTGAAACACCTTCCTCAGGTGCGAGTATTTTGGTGCGTCTAATGAGGCTGTACGAATGTTGAGGCCAGGACAAGTACAGGCGATAGTAGATTAGGTTGCTGACAGTGCCTCCGGTTCCTTCACATTGTCTCCAACCCAGTCTCCTGATGAAAGTTCAGAGTTGACACCTGCAGCCGATGTCCATCAGTCTTTCACCTCACTCCCTTACTGGGGGGATACAGAGGACACAGACGATACACCTCCCACAGAAGACAGCTTTTCGTTGCCTCTGGGCAGCCTGGCACACATGAGCGATTACATGCTGCAGTGTCTCCGCAAAAACCACAGAGTTTTCCACATTCTAACTGGTGCTGATTACTGGGTGGCCACTCTGCTGGATCCCCGTTACAAGGACAACGTACCGTCCTTAATTCCCTCACTGGAGCGTGATCGTAAGATGTGCGAGTACAAGCGCACGCTGGTAAATGCGCTGCTGGTGGCATTCCCACCTGACAGTGGGGGTACGGTGGAAGCACAAGGCGAAGGCAGAGGAGGAGGAAGAGGTCGCCAGCGCAGCCAGGGCACCGCCAGCACCTCGCAAGGCAGGGTTAGCATGGCTGAAATGTGGAAAAGCTTTGTCAGCACGCCACAACAACCAGCACCACCAGCTAAGATGGAACGTCTTAGCAGGAGGCAGCATTTCACCAAAATGGTGGAGCAGTATGTGTGCACACGCCTACACGTACTGAATGACGGGTCTGCCCCCTTCAACTTATGGGTCTCCAAATTGGGCACATGGCCTGAGCTTGCCCTTTACACCTTGGAGGTGCTGGCCTGCCCTGCAGCCAGTGTATTATCTGAACAAGTATTTAGCATGGCAGGGGGCGTTGTCACAGACAAGCGCAGCCGCCTGTCCAGAGCCAATGTGGACAAGCTCACGTTCATTAAAATGAACCAGGCATGGATCCCACAGGACTTGTCCGTACCTTGTGCAGAATAGACATGTATACCGGTGTTCTGACAAAAACTGTCCGGCCATCAGATAGTGTCCGGCCACTTACTGCGCCAGCGCAGCACTTGCGCAGTACGGAGGACAAGGAGATTCACAAAATCTCCGAAGATGAACGGCGCCTGCGCAGTGAGTGCAGGTTCAAGCCCCACCATCCAAGTGGACATACGGTAGCACATAGTAACAGGGCCCCTCATGGCCCCCCTCGTTTCACTCGCCACGCTTCGGGCACGGCCTTGCTTGGCTCGGCTTCAACCTCGGATGATGTGGCTTGAACCTGTACTCACTGCGCATCGTCTTCGGAGAGTTTTGAAATTCCCTTGTCCTACGTACTGAGCAAGCGCAGTACAAGGCGGACACTATGCGACGGGGGACAGAATTCGACACATCATTCACCCCCAGCCTTACCCAGCCATTGTTGTATTTTTGAACCAGTGTTGGCTACCTCGTCCTCCTCCACCGCCGCTTCCACCTACACCGCCACATCCACCGCCACCTCAACCTCCTACTCCATATGGACCTCGTCCTCCTAGGTCAAGATTATAATTTTTTATTTTTTTAATTTCCAAGTATTTTATTTTCCCACTATCTTATCCATTAAATTTAATATTTTTTTTCCAAAAAGGGCGTATTCTGGGGCATTCTCACCATATGTGTGGCATTGTGCCGTTGAGTTTCTGAGGTTCTTAAAGAGGAGGGCCCATCAAAATTTTTTTTTTAAAAGTCAGCAGCTACAAATACTGCAGCTGCTGACTTTTAAGAATCGGACACTTACCTGTCCCAGGGTCCAGCGATGTGGGGGAACGATGCCCCCCCCCCTCGTTCCCCACTCCGCTCGCAGCGCCGGCATCCTTACTGTGGGCACCCGGCTGTGATACGCCGCACAGTCATCTGGGACCTGTCACGTGTCCCAGATAACTGACTGCCGAGGGGAAGTGACGTTTTTAGCCTGTGCTGAGGAAGAGGCCGATTTCGTGGGACCACCTACCAACAGGTAAAATAGGTAAGTACATTTTTTTTTTTTTATCTAATTTTTTTTGGTCAGATTTTATGTTAATACAGATAATGTTGTCATTTTGGTGGAAACACCACTCTAATGACTTCCTGTACCTCTTCTGCTGAGAAGGGGGCCTCCAGCATATTATTTTTATTTTTTATTTTTTTATGTTATTTTAAGTTATTTCCCTATCCACATTTGTTTGCAGAGCACTTGCCATGCTCTTAACAACATTTTGTTGCCATTTGCAGCCCAAACTTTTTTTCGGAAGTTCGGCCTAATCCGCCGAACCTCAAGGTGTCTGCTCAACTCTAGTCATATGTAGGCCGTGCCCTGATGGTCTGGCCGTTTTTTTTTAATTTGTAAGGTTGCCACTGTTTGGCATAATGTTTTACTGGATTCTTTTGTTAGTTTGACCCTGTTGGTCATATGCTTGGCCGTGCCCTGTTGGTCTGGCCTTTTCAATCTTATGGCCGTTATTAAGTTGCCACTGTTTGGCATTACATTAACCTTATAGGTTTGATATTCAAGGAAACAAACTTTTTTTTTTTCTCTCTCCAGTTCAAATGTTATGGACTAAGGAAGATGACGAGTCATTGGAAGTGGTTGTAGGGCCTTACAAGCTCTATGTCTCTTCCTTCATAACACTGCATGGAACAAAGTGGTTGGTAGATGAGGTAAGAGACTACACAAAATGTATCCAAATCAAACCTGTAAGATTGTGTTATTGTTAGTAAAATTTCATATATTTTCTTACAATGCAGGTAATTGATGCGTACCTACATCACCTAATTACAAACCATCAGGTAAGTGTGAATTCTATGGGAACTATATGTATGCTTCTGTTACATGTTTTCTGATTTTGTTATTTTGCCTGATAATTTGTAATTTCATTCTAAACAGGAATCTGTTGGCCACATTTGTGCCGTGATTTCCACCGGATTGTTTGATGGTCAAGTCCATAAACTTGGAAAGGTGAGTTACTTGTCACAATTACAGCTTTACAGCTATGAGCATAAAATCCATAAAATTCATTACTAACTCGCTTTAAACCCTTTTGTGTAGATTATATTTCCAGAAGATGTTTGGGGGTGTCCAGCAAACGTTGGAGATCTCTGGATTCTAGTGCTATTTATTATTTCACACAGTTTACCTTTTATTTACTTATGTTATTTGTCTCTTATATTTTATGTCATTATGTTATGTATATAGGGTTGTCACCTGATCTTTAACCACTTCAGCCCCCCCGAGCCTCTTTTTGAGATTTGTTGTTTATAAGTTAAAATCTAGTTTTTTCTGGAAAATTACATAGAACCCCCAAACATATATATATATATATATATATATATATATATATATATATATATATATATATATATATATATATATATATATATATATATATATATATATATACATATACATTTTCAGACACCACAGAGAACAAAATGGTGGTCATTGCAATACTTTATGTCACATTGTATTTGCACAGCGGTCTAATGCCGCGTACACACGATCGGAAATTCGGCCAGCAAAAGACAGATGAGAGCTTTTCATCGGAAAATACAACCGTGTGTATGCTCGATCGGACTTTTGCTGGCGGAATTTCAGCCAGCAAAAGATTGAGAGCATGTTCTGTGCAATTCCGACGTGCAAAATGCTTGGAAACAATTTGACACATGCTCGGAAGCATTGAACTTAATTTTCTCGGCTTGTCGTAGTGTTGTACGTCAACGCATTCTTGACAGTCGGAATTTGGTGTGACCATACGTAGGCAACACAAGCTTGAGCGGAATTCCGTTGGAATTATGTCGGAATTCCGTTGGAAATACCATCCAAGGCTTTTCCGACGAGAATTCCGATCATGTGTACGCGGCATTACAAAGCGCAATATTTTTGCAAAAAATCCCCCTTCAGTCCATCATAAATGCTGCTGCCAGGATCATCCACCCTACCAGCTGCTCAGTGTCTGCCACCCCTCTCTGCCAATCCCTCACTGGCTTCCACTCATCTAGTAAATCAAATTCAAAATACTAACAATAACTTACAAAACCATCCACAACTTGGCCCCAGCTACATCACTAATCTAGTCTCAAAATACCAACCAAACCGCTCTCTTCCTTCCTCCCAAGACCTCCTGCTCTCTAACTCCCTCATCACCTCACCCCATGCTCACCTCCAGGACTTCTCCCAAGCCTCTCCCATCCTCTGGAACTCGCTACCCCAATCTGTCCGACTATCTCCTACTCTGTCCACTTTCAGACAATCCCTGAAAACTCATCTCTTCAGAGAGGCCTATCCTGCCCCCACCTAACAACTGTACATTTATTTTCTCCATCAGCCCATCCCCCACAGTTATTACCTTTTGTATCTCTTGACTAGGGATGAGCCAAACACCCCCCTGTTCGGTTCGCACCAGAACCTGCAAACAGACCTAAAGTTTGTGTGAACTTTAGAACCCTATTAAAGTCTATGGGACTCGAACGTTCAAAAGTGCTAATTTTAAAGGCTAATATGCAAGTTATTGTCATAAAAAGTGTTTGGGGACCTGGGTCCTGCCCCAGGGGACATGTATCAATGCAAAAAAAAGTTTTAAAAACAGGCGTTTTTTCGGGAGCAGTGATTTTAATAATGATTAAAGTGAAAAAATAAAAGTGAAATATTCCTTTAAATTTCGTACCTGGGGGGGTGTGTATAGTATGCATGTAAAGGGGCACGTGTTTCCCGTGCTTAGAACTGTCCCTGCACAAAGTGTTTTTGCCTTTTTGCAGGAAAAAAAGCATTTAAAATCACTCGCGGCTATAATGAATTGTCGGCTCCCGTAATACAGAGAACAGTCATTGAAAGTCATTGATAAAAAAAAAAAAATATGCATGGGGTTCCCCCCAAATTCAATTACCAGGCCCTTCAGGTCTGGTATGGATTTTAAGGGGAACTCCATGCCAAATTTAAAAAAAAATGGCGTGGAGTTCCACCCAAAAATCCATACCAGACCCTTTATCCAAGCATGCAACCTGGCAGGGCACAGGAAAAGAGGGGGGGGAGAGAGAGCACCCCCCCTCCTGAACCGTACTAGGCCACATGCCCTCAAAATTGGGAGGATGCTTTGGGGGTCTGTGACCCCTCAAAGCACCATGTCCCCATGTTGTTTGGGACAAGGGCCTCATCCCCACAACCCTGGCCGGTGGTTGTGGGGGTCTGTGGGTGGGGGGCTTATCAGAATCTGGAAGCCCGTTTAACAAGGAGACCCCCAGATCCTGCCCCCCCTGTTTGAAATGGTAAGGGGGTACAAAAGTACCCTACCATTTCACAAAGAAAGTGTAAAAAAAAATTAAAAAACACACAGACACCATTGGGAAAAGTCCTTTATTAAAAAAAAAAAATAATAATAAAAAGATTCCAGCGGTAGTAATCCACTCTTGCTATCCAGCGATGGGTGATCTCTTCTCCGGGGTCCAGCGATGGCTGATCTCTTCCGATGATGTCCAGCGCAGCGCATCCTGTCTGCATGGATACTGTGGGAATCCCGTCTTAGCTGAGGAGGAGGGGGTCACCTCACCCCCCTCTTTTCCTGCGGCCTGCCAGGTTGCGTGCTCGGATAATGGGTCTGGTATGAATTTTTGGGTGGAACACGCCATTTTTTTTTTTTTTAATTTGACGTGGAGTTTCCCTTAAAATCCATACCAGACATGAAGGGCCTGGTAATTGAATTTGGTGGGGAACCCCACACATATTTTTTTTTTTTTTTATCAATGACTGTTCTCTGTATTACGGGAGCCGCCAATTCATTATAGCCGCAAGTGATTTTAAATGCTTTTTTTCCTGCAAAAATAACACTTTGTGCAGGGACAGTTCTAAGCACGGGAAACATGCGCCCTTTACAGGCATACTATACACACCCCCAGGTACGAAAATTTAAAGGAATATTACACTTTTATTGTTTCACTTTAAGCATTATTAAAATCACTGCTCCCGAAAAAACGGCCATTTTTAAAAGGTTTTTTTGCATTGTTACAAACACTTTTTATGACAATAACTTGCATATAAGACTTTAAAATTAGCACTTTACATTTCTCCCATAGACTTTTACAGGGTGTTCGCGGCTTTTCGAATTTGTTGCGAACACCCCAAATTGTTCGCTGTTCGGTGAACAGGCGAACAGGCAATGTTCGAGTCGAACATGAGTTTGACTCAAACTCCAAGCTCATCCCTACTCTTGACCCTCCCTTCTAGATTGTAAGCTCTAATGATCAGGACACTCTGATTCCTCCTGTATTACACTCTAATTGTAATGTCTGTCTTCATGTTGTAAAGTCCTGTGTAAAATGTCGGCGCTATATAAACCCTGTATAATAATAATAATAATAATAATAATAAAAATGATTTTATAAAGAATCTTTATTTCACAATAACATTTCATTTCCTAATTCTCCCCCATCACCAGGACACATCTAGTGATTATAATACACCATCACATGATACATTATATTAGGATCCATTATAAAAGAGATCCCATAGAATAGAAAAAGTGATCCATTCTATGGGGACACATTATATTGGGGACACATTCCAGTTCTAGTAATCATACATTATTATAGTGATATCATTATATTAGTGATAAATCCCATTATTTCTTTCATTAGTAAATCTCGGGATCATTTCTTCATATATTTCCTCTGAGATTTTTCCATCGATTTTCTTCTCTTTCTATTTGTAGATCTATTATTCATTTCTATTTCGTCACACAATAAAATAATCAATAGAATAAACTCATTGTAAATGTATTAATAATAAGGAATGAGATGGTCTACACATTATAATCCTATAGATAGATAGATAGATAGATAGATTTCTTAAAGGGCCAGTATGCCTCTATCAGTACTTTCCACATTGGGTCCCTCGGTAGCCATTTCTCTACTATGACATCACAGCTCGGACACAGACAATAAGTCATATTACACTCTGTGCTCTGTCTCAGCTCCGACACTCTATACAATTCTTCACCGTCCCATCTCACTATACACAGTGCTCATGTACTGGGAGGAGCCATTAGAATGAATGCCCCGCCCCCTTCTGTAGGTGACCCAAGAGCTGTACACACCCACTTATACTTTCCTTTATTGTTCTTCCATCAAAGTCCTCACTAAGTCCCCAGTTTCCTGGGTATTGGGGGATCATGTGACCTTCTCCCAGCATGCAGTGTTCAGGCCTGAGCGGCCAATCACAGGACTTAAATACTGTCACATGATAGAGGGGTGACATCATCAATCCTGTGTAAGCTCCAACATAAGCCACCATGTATCTTACATAGGTGAGGACTCATGGCTCTGACATGGATTGATGGGGGGGGGCTATAAAAGGAGGTAGCAGTGGGCCAGGGGGCTGTAACTGCCCTAAGTGAGCAAATGACAAAGAGACTTATTAACGTAATTTGGAACCCTAAAGTAAGGTGACACATAAAGAGTCCCTAAGTAATATGACATACTTGGGGACCCCATACAGTGATAGGACAAGAAAAAAAGGCCAACATGTGCCCCCCATGAACTTCTTCAGCACCATAGATTGCAGGTCCCACCCATTTTTGTGCCGCCCTCCTGATGAAGCCCCCAAGGTGGCCGTCTCTTTTACAAAACCCTTAGCTTGGCCTTTCATAATATTTGTAGCCCCAGACAATGTTATATCATCCAGATTCCTGGCAATGTGACCTATTTGTGGGCCCCAGACAATGTCACCTAGTATGGGGCCCCAGGCCATGTGACATGTGGCATGTGGCCCCCGGCTTTCCTCAGATACTTTCAGAAAGATCAAGTGACAGATGATAGTGACACTGGTGGGCACTGATAGATGGCACTGAGGGGCACTGATTAGTAGCACTGGTGGGCACTAAGGGGACCGATGTCCCTCTAACAGAAGCCGGTTATCGGCTTTCTTTTCTAAATGCTGACAGTGTGAGGGGAAAAGAAGCTGTTGACCGGCTCCTGTTTACTTCCGTGATCAGTTGTCATTGGCTGACAGCTGATCACATGGTAAAGGGCTCGCTGTTATTGGCCCTTTACCCGATCTGTGATCAGCCGAGTCCCATCACTAACCTGGTTTCAAAATATCAACCAAATTGTTCTCTTTGTTCCTCCCAAGACCTCCTGCTCTCTAGTTCCCTTATCACCTCCTCCTATGCTTTCCTCCATGACTTCTCCAGAGCCTCTCCCATCCTCTGGAACTCGCTACCCCAATCTGTCTGACTATCTCCTACTCTGTCCACTTTCAGACGATCCCTGAAAACTCATCTCTTCAGAGAGGCCTATCCTGCCCCCACCTAACAACTGTATATTTATTTTCTCCATCAGCCCATCCCCCACAGTTATTACATCTCCAATTGGAATGTCTGCCCCTATGTTGTAAAGTGCTGTGTAAACTGTTGGCTCTGTATAATGACCCCATATAATAATAATAATAATAATAATAATGATCAGGACCCTCTAATTCCTCCTGTATTACACTCTAATTGTAATGTCATTGCCCTTATGTTGTAAAGTGCTGCATTTTAAGACAGCGCTGTTTCCGTCTTTCGGCTGTATAAACCCCGTAATAATAATAATATAAATATAATTCCCTCAAACTCAATCACCGGACGGTCACACTGACGTCTGAGAATCGCTGCGGGGGGGTCAATGTAAAGTAATGACACCCCCAGATCGATTCGCAGATCCAAACGTGATAATAGGAATCGGATTGTATAGATGTGACACCCAATGTGATCCGATTCCAGTGAGGAAAAAAAAGGTCCGGCACCATTTTGGTGTGAATATTTCAGTCACACAGTTTGTACGGCTGAATTCCATCAATCACAGCGAGCCTCAGTCCTAAGAAGATCTCACATTAAATATTGACAGGGGCTCTATCCTTCCCCTTCCTTAGTAGAAAAAATGTTGTCACGGGACAGGAAGCAATGGAAGCCCCTAATCCTGACCCACTCTGCTGTCTATCTGATCACATTTTTTTCTTCCAGTAATAAATCTCTAGATGACGTCTTCATAGATTTCCTCTCACTATTTATTTCCATCTCTTTGGTATAGATTGTATATTCCTAATCATGAATTCTGATCCTGCCCCCCCCCCCCCACACACACACAGGAAGCCCCCCGCCCACTGCTATATACTATTGGATAAATATTAAATGAATTTCCCTCCTACGTCTGACATCACCAGACTGTGGGCGGAGTTCTTACATCTCCCGCCTCCCCCCACATATCTTTATACAACCTCTATATACACGTATCCCAGCATGGAGGGGCTCAGTGAAGGTGGTGGTGAAGGTGTGGAGGTGTCGGATCGGGTCACACAGATCATAAAAGGAGATCTGCCCGGCCTCATAATCCAGATATATCCTGACTCTGTTACTGGAAAGATTGGTGGGTAAGAGGATCAATTTCCTGTCATGTATCACATTATACTCATTATACCTCTCCAATCCCCAGGACTTCTTATTCCATCCAATCCCTGACTCCAATCCTCTCCTCTCTATACTGGGGTAACACATCCCGACTCTCCAGCTCTCTGATCCCCCGACATCCACTTCCCAGTAATGTCTCCCTGAGGAGAAACTCTGACTGCTCATCACCTGAGCACAATCCTGGAATCTCTCTGGTGTTTCTGGGTGATTCTGGTTCCTATCTGACGCGGATATCGTTTTCCTGTCATCTGATATCTGTAGTAAATTATTAGCTGTGTTTCCATCCAGTAATATGTCTGCAGCTCCCTGTATATAGAAGTATACATTTACCTCTGTTATTATATCAGATAAACCTGTGTGTAAGACCCCCGCCACATCCAGACCCCCTCCATCATGGAGGAGTTCCTCATGTCTCTCTCTGTCCTCATTATCTCCATCCTCAGTATCACACAAGTCACCTGTGTCTGATTCCTGTAAGACAGTCAGTGGGTCCGTCACGTTACACAGCTCCTCAATGTGACGCAACTTCCTGGACAGCTCCTCCTTCTTTATTTCCAGATCCCGGATGGAGATGGAGATCCGCTCTGCCCTCCCGGAGATGTCCCTCAGGACTCTCTTCTCCAGGTCTTCCAGACGTCTCCTGTGATTAGACATGTGCAATTTGTTTAAATCTGAATTAGTTTTGAATGAATTTTGATAAATTTGTCAATTCTAAAATTTCAACATTTCCGAACTTTTGAATTTTTGAGTTTCTGAAATGTAGAATTTCCAAATTTCCGTAAATTTGGAATTTGGAAATTCAGAAATTCGAAAAATTCTAAATTCGAAAAATTGTAAATTAGGACATTTTTAAATTCTAAATTAGGAAATTAAAAAATTTGGAAATTAGAAAATCCAATAGTTTGAATTTCCAAATTTCGAATTTTTAGAAATTTGGAAGTCGGAAATTTTAATTTTCAGAAATTTGGAATTCGGAAATTCAAAAATTTAAAATTTCTGAAAATTTTGAAAGTTCAAAACTAGGAAATTTTAAAATTCTAATTTAGGAAATTCTAAATTTTAAAAAAATTTGTTTTCAGAAATTTGGGAATTCGGAAATTCAAAAAAAATAAATGAAAAAAATGAAGAAAATTGAAAAATTCAAAAATTCGTAAATTAGAAAATTCTAAAATTTGTAAATTAGAAAATTCAAAAATTTGTAAATTAGAAAATTCAAAAATTAGTAAAAAAATTAGAAAATTTTTAAATTTGAAAAGAAAATTCAAAAAAAAATTAAAATTTGAAAATTCAAAAATTTGTAAATTTGAAAATTCAAAAATTTGAACATTTGAACATTTGAAAATTCGAAAATTTGAAAATTCGAAAATTGAAAATTCGAAAATTTGAAAATTAAGAAATTTGAAAATTCTAAAATAAGAATGAAAATTCAAAAGAATGAAAATCTGAAAGTTTGAAAACCCTAAAATATGAAATAATAATTAACTAATAAGAAATATTAAATTATAGGTATTGGAATTTTCTTTCAAATTTGTCTGTTAGTGAACATAACGAGTATGAATTCATCCAAAGTTATGAATTATCTGAAATAACGATTCTACACCTAACAAAAGGAAATTAACGATCTAATAATAATAAATAACAATAATAATAATAATAACAAAACTTTTTTAGATGCGGCATTTGTTATTTTGGATAATTCGTAACTTCAGATACATTTGTATTTGTTACATTAACAAACAGACAAATTTGAAAGGAAATTCCAATACCTATAATTTAATAGTTAGCTATTATTAAAAAAATTTATAGATTTTCTTGCTATTTTTCATATTTTTACATTTTTGTATTTTCTAATTTTTGAATTTCGAAAATTCAGAAATTGCAAAATTAGAAATTGGAAAATTGGAAATTCGGAAATGGAAAAATTCGGAAATGGGAAAATTTGTGAATTGGAAATTTCAAATATTCGGAAATTCGAAATACGAAATTCGAAAATTTGAAAAACCAAATTTTCGGATTTCTGAATTTCCTAATTTCCGAATTTCCAAAAAAAGCAATAAATGAATGAAAAGAAAACAAATGAATTTTTTGTCAGTGTCTACCTGAGATCTCTAAACAGGGCAGTGACTCTCTCGGTGTCACCGGCTGCATCTCCTTCTACTTTCCTCCTGTGTTCCTGCAGACTCTGGACTCTTTCCTCCATCTCCTCTCTCTTTGTCAGAAGTTTCTGCAGAACATTCCTCAGTGTCTCCTTCTTCTTCTCAAAAGCCTCATCCAGTGACTCCATCTCATGTCCTTTATGTCCTCCAATCACATAACAAGACATACAGACACAGCTACCATCGTTAGTGCAGAAATATTTCAAAACTTCTTTATGGACGGAGCATTTCCTGCTCTCCATGGACAAGGTGGGGTCACATAAGACGTGTTCTGGGGACTTTTTGTGGACTCTCAGGTGTTTATCACACAGAGAAACCTCACAGTGCAGACAGGATCTAACAGCAGGTACAGGAGAGTCCACACAGTAAGTACAGAAGACCCCGGACTCCTCCCGATTTGGATGAGGAGACAGGAAAGTCTCTGCTATGTTACGTAGTTTCATGTTCTTTTGCAGTGCAGGCCGATCCGGAAACTTCTCTCTACATTCAGGACAGGAATATCCTCCAGACCCCTCCTGTGTATCCAGCACACGATCAATACAGACCCGGCAGAAGTTGTGACCACATCTCAGGATTACAGGATCCGTATAAATGTTCAGACAGACGGAACATTCCAACTCGGCTCTCAGATCACCAGACGCCATCGCTGACAGCAGAAGAGAAACTAAACTGAAAGTCTCTGACACCGGAGAGGAATGTGGATGGGGGAGGGGTGAGATCCTCCTACACAGGGTGAGGCTGGATGAATATTATAGGACACGGAGATCAGAGTATAGAAGGGAGAAGATTAGTTTTGCAGTAGTAATGAGAATTATACCTCCCAACATTAGAAGAGAGAAAGAGGGAAAGACGGATGTGGAGAAGACATGCGGAGCACTAAGTGCAATGACATGAAAAGTGGAGATGACTACATCATGATGAAAAGGAAATTGGTTCTATAACCACTTGAACTCTGGAAGATTTACCCCCCTTCGTGACCAGGCCATTTTTTTGCGATACAACGCTGTTATTTTAACTCACAATTGCACGGTCATGCAACATTGTACATAAATTAAATTTATATCATTTTTTCCCCACAAATAGGACTTTCTTCTGGTGGTATCTGATCACCACGGCATGTATTTTGCGCTATAAAAAATAAATAAACAATTTTGGAAAAAAAATATTTTTTCTTTTTTTTTTTTGTTATAAAACATATCCAATAAAAACATTTACAAAAAAACAAATTTCTTCATCAGTTTAGGTCAATATGTATCCTGCTACATGTTTTTGGTAAAAAAAAAAAAAAAAAAAAAAAAAAAAAAAAAAAACCCCAATAAGTGTATATTGATTTCTGTGCAGAAAAGTTAAAGTGTCTACAAACTATGGGAAAGATACTGGAATTGTTATTTATTAATTTTTTATACTATTAATGGCGGCGATCAGCGACTTATATCGGGACTGCGATATGAGTGAATCTGACACTTTGTGGGAACCAGGGACACTAATACAGTAATCAGTTCTATAAATATGCACTGTCACTGTACTAATGACACTGGCTGGGAAGGGGTTAAACATCTAGGGAAATGAAAGGGTTAAATGTGTGCCTAGCCAGTGTTTTGTGTGTACAGTTTGCTGCTTTTACTAAGGAATGTGCTTTGCAGGAAAACAAAAACCAGCACATCCCCCGCTGACAGGATAGAGCTCTGCATTGTTTACATAGAGGGAGATCTGTCCTGCCTTCCACCTAGCTAATCAGCGGGTGCGGGTAGTCATCTATTGGCCGGAACCCACTGATCAGCGGGTACTCTGAGTACTCTCCTGTATCGCCCCACTTTGTAGCATATTGTGGAGTAGATCTTTGACCTCCTTGCACAGGGTTGGGGAAATGTGGCAGTACTGCTCCCAAATGAATGGAGCACTCCCTGTGTGGATCGGGTACCCGATGTGGAACCCGTAGTCTTCCGAACAGATGGAAAATACTAATAGATGTTTCTCCAGTAATTGATGAAGTAGTCTCTGTTGCTGTAGAGGAAACTCTTGGAAGGGTATGTCCAGATGCTCAAGCAAACGTTTGTATTGGGACAATAACAAAGCCATGGCTGCCTGTAGAGGGCGCATACTGCTTCTACCCCTGGTTGGGCCTCTGAGATACAGTGACGAGGCACCACGTAGACGTCTGCTATGGTGGCATGTCTGGGGAGTGAGACTGGGGCTGCCTCCAGGTTGATGAGCTGCACCAGAACTTTTCCCTTGTGGATAAGGTGCAGGCAACTAGCCACTCCACTGGCACCATTGAGTCCTTATGGGGTTTAACTGTGATCGTGGGCCCCTGAAGGTTCTTATGGGTCCCGATGGGTAGGAGGAGTGCTGACAATCCCCACCCACTCGGGTTGTTTCCCAGCTGCCCTCTGTTGAGCCTCATATGTCCTAATCATGTTGAGTCATACCACCTGCAGGCTACAGCTCCATGTCCATCAGCTGGGGTATTCAAACCCTGGCTAGAAAGCGGGGTAAGTTCAAATCAGTACATTCATGCCCAGAACAACAGCAGAACTCTTTGAGGAAGTGAGCTGCCATCTGAATAGGGGGAGGAGGCAGGTGGATGTGGTGTTTCTGGATTTTGCAAAAGCATTTGATACAGTCCCCCTTAAATGCTGAATCCACAAGCTGAGGTCTGCAGGCGTGGACCATGAGGTTTGTTCTTGGATAGAAAACTGGTTACAGGGACATGTCCAAAGGGTAGTGATAAATAACGTGTCCTCAGACTGGTTTGGAGTGGTAAGTGCCGTACCCCAAAGCTCTGTCTTGGGACCAGTTCTGTGTAATTCATTCATAAATGATATAGAGGATGGGATAAATAGCTCAATCTCTGTTTTTGCAGATGACACAAAAATAAGCGGGGCAATAGACTCAGGATATAGAAATATTACAGGAAGAATAATGGGGATCGACAAATACATGGCGAATGAGATTTAATGTGGAGAAATGTAAAATACTGCATTTTCGTAAGAGTTATTTTTTCGTGGATAAGTTTTTCCGTTAGTCTAATTTTCGTTTATTCGAAATTCTAATTTTCGTATTTTCGTTATATTTTGTATTTGGACGCATTCGTATTTTCGTAGATTTAGTTACATTCGTACTTTCGTAAGATTGATTTATTCGTACTTTCGTAACATTGTTTTCGTAGATTCGTAATCGGAGCATAATTCATAATTTTATGTAATGTGTATGCTATTACATGGTTAAGAAACAAAGAATTTCTCTCTCACAAGTCAGAACTTAACTCAAAAATCCACCAAAACACAGTGCCTCCGACCCAACCACGTTTATCAACTAACAAAAAATAGTAACGAATTTACGAATCCATTCGAAGCACGTTAAGCAGCGCCATTGTAAGAGACACGGAAAATTATGAATCAACAAACAAAAAAAAAAGTTACGAATGTACGAATTTTTTCGTTCATTTTGATTTTCGGTACTTTTGAATCATTGTTCGGTATTTTCGTTGTTTCTGTTTTAGTTTTTCGGATTTTCATTCATTCGTAGTTTCGTTGTTTCTAATTTAATTATTTCGTATTTTCGTTGTTTTTCATATTCGTTCATTTCGATAATTCGTTATTCGTTAGAATTTTTACTAAATCGTTCGTTCATTCGTACGATAACGAATGAACGAATATAACGAATTTGAACGGAAAACAAATTTGTAACTAAACGAATTGCACATGTCTAACGCAAACTACTCACTAGGTTGAGAACATCTGGGGGACTCAAGGATGGAGAAAGATCTGGGTGTTCTAGTAGAAGACAGACTGAGCAATGGCATGCAATGTCAAGCTGCAGCTACCAAAGCCGGCAGAATATTAGCATGCATAAAAAAGGGGATATACTCCAGAGATACAGTAAAACGATAATTCTGCCACTTTATAAAACTCTGGTCTGGCCACATCTAGAGCATTTCATCCAGTTCTGGTCACCAGTCCTGGAGAGAGTCCAAAGAAGGGCAGCAAAATCAATAAGAGGATTGAAGAACCTCAATTACGAGGAATGACTAGAAACACTACATTTAATCTCGCTGGAGAAGAGATGCTTGAGAGGGGACATGATATTGATGCCATTGATAATAGCGCACGCCGTATCATTAACAGTCCATTCACACAGGGGCAACATGACTTCCAGCAGGCCTTTGGGAGGCAACTTGGACACGACTTGAGTATGAATCACAGCGTGACTTGGGGCGACTTCAACACGATTTGGGTCGTCTTACAACACGACTTTAAGTTGCCCCCAGGCCAGGCGACTTTAATTTTAAATAAAAAGACTGCATGGGTTCCCCTCCAAGAGCATACCAGGCCCTTCAGGTCTGGTATGGATATTAAGGGGAACCCCCGAGGCGAAACAAAAATGGTGTGGGGGTCCCCCTCAAAATCCATACCAGGCCCTTCAGGTCTGGTATGGATTTTAAGGGGAACACGCACCCAAAAAAAATGGCGTGGGGGTCCCCCTCAAAATCCATACCAGACCCTTATCTGAGCACGCAACCTGGCAGGCCACAGGAAAAGAGGGGGGACGAGAGAACGCCCCCCCGAACCGTACCAGGCCACATGCCCTCAACATTGGGAGGGTGCTTTGAGGGTAGCCCCCCAAAGCACCTTGTCCCCATGTTGATGAGGACAATGGCCTCATCCCCACAACCCTTACCCGGTGGTTGTGGGGGTCTGCGGGAGGGGGGCTTATCGGAATCTGGAAGCCCCCTTTAACAAGGAGACCACGAGATCCCAATCCCCCCCACCTGTGTGAAATGGTAAGGTGTACAAAAGTACCCCTACCATTTCCCAAAAAAGTGTAAAAAATTTAAAAAATTACAAGAGCCAGTTTTTGACAATTCCTTTATTAAAGTCTTCTTCTTTCCATCTTCTTTGGGTCTTCTTCCTTCTTCCTTCCTTCATCCTTCGGTTTATTCCTCCATCTTCTTCTTCCTCTGCTTCTTCCTCCGACCCTCTAATTCTTGCTCCGGTGTTCTCGTCCGACATCTTCCTCCACGGCATCTTCTTCCATGCTTCGTTCTGACACTTCTATAATGACTAATGCGGCCTCTTCCCTAGGCTCAATGGCATCAGTCACTCCTTCCCTAACCCCACCATTCCCTCCTGAGGAGTCCCTCGAACTGTTTGAGCCCAGTCAAACACTGCAACACCTCACAGAATCTCTAGTTGGAGCACAGGAATGAGCCCTGCTGCAAAGTATTGCATCAAAAAATTGTAATTACGCGCCCCTGTTAAACAGGGGCTTAAAAATTGGGCCTTAGCCACTGGTGGCGGCTCTGTTCTGCCTCAAGTGCCCTGTCCATTATCCCATGCAGCGTGTGCTCCAACAGGTGGACAAGAGGGACAGTGTCACCGATGCATGCACTGTCACTGCTCACCATCCTCGTGGCCTCCTCAAATGGTGACAGGACAGTGCATGCATCCCTGATCATGGCACACTGGCGTGGGGAAAAACAAGCTTCCCTGACCCTGTCCTGGTGCCGTAGTCGCACAGGTACTCATTGATGGCCCTCTGCTGCATGTGCAGCCGCTGCAGCATGGCCAGCATTGAGTTCCACCTGGTGAGCATGTCACAGATTTGGCAGTAGATGTAGAAATGTTTTGTAAAAGGTGCACTACAGTATGTGTTGTGTACAATGTAGTTTCAGTTCCTAAAGTGATTTTGGATGTTTCTTTTACTGTCATGTTTATTGCCACAGGCAGCAACAGCTTGTAGGCAAGCTGGCAGTCCTTGTATCTGAACGGGGAGTTTTTTTGGATAGATAAGCCATGGGTCGGTAGTGGGTGCCATGCGCTTGGGCCAGCACGGCAGCCAGTGCAGGGTCCCTGACTATACAGTAAAGCACAAAGGATTTCTTATGATCTGGTAAACCCAGTGCTGGAGCACTGGCCAAAGACTGTAATAAGGTACGTGTTATTTCCTCAGTGTAACACCTGCTTGGGGGCAGTGGCTGCAGCAGAGGGGCGCAAGATTGAATCATAAAAAGAACAATCTGGGATCCACTGCCTGCAGTAGACAATAGACCCAAGAAAAGAAAGGAGCGTTGCCTTATCTTCGGGGCCGAGACAGGTCAGAGTCTTGACTATTTTCGGGGACACTTGCCTGGTCCCACCTGAGATAATACATCCTAGGTATTCCACCCTCTCCCTGCACCACTGGATCTCTTTTGCGAGACACCAAGTGACCCTTAAGATATAAGTGAGTCATCAGGCTTTCAGAGTCTTCTGCACACTGTGCCCCGCTCTCACTACATAACAGTAGGTCATCTACATATTGCAGGAGTACTGATCCCTGTGGGAGCACCCAGTCATCCAGGGTTAGTCTTAACACCATGGAAAATGCTGCAGGACTATCCACAAAGCCTTGAGGAAGACAGGTCCAAGTCAGTTGGCCCGAGCCCGAGCCTCAGGCAAAGGCAAAGATCCTTTGGAAATCCCTGTGAACACCAATGCTAAAGAAAGCATTGGCAAGTCTAGTACCCTATATACAGTGGAGGAAGCGGGGATGTTTATAAAAATTCCTGTGATGTCTGAGACTAGTGGTGGAAGTGGTTTAAATACATTTGCTCACCCCCCTCAAATCCCCGTAGCCTCCACTCGCCGCTGGCTTTCTTTACTGAGTGGGTGTATTCCAGGGACTGATAATGGGTTTTAGAATGCCTTTCTGCATGTATGTGGTAATCTGTGGTGTACCCTGTAATTCGTCAACATGACGGTGGTATTGTTTCTGAAAGAATAATATGATGTTTGGTTTGAAAGTAGGGACATAAGGAGTGCATTTGACATGTCCTACGTCTGTCTTTGACTTTTCCCATATCGGGTGAGTGTCTAATGCTGCCAGTATGATCATAAAGTAAAACGTCAAATCTTTTCTTTTTGGAAAGTCAAGTCACATGTTGCTGATTCGGTAGTCATTCCCCCTTGTAGGTCAAATTTAACGTTACCCCTAATGAAGACATGAGGTCTCTTCCCTTTAGACATAAGGGGCAGTCAGTGAGGATGGCAAAGGTTTGTGTGTAACATCTATCCCATTAATTCCCATAGAGTACAGCAGCCCTCAGTACATTTTTGTGACAAAACGGGTGTCATTAAGATAACTCGTATTAGCCCCTGTGTCCACTAAAAAACATACCACCCATCCCTCAACTTTAAGGACTACCTGCGGAAGTGTTTTCCAGTGGGAAGAGAAGAAATGCATTACGAAGGAGGGAATCTGCTCCGGGCACTCCTATGGATGTTGATGAAAGGGGTTATTGGGAGGCTTGTTATCATTGTACCCTGGCCAATCCATTTGAAATAATTCTACAGTGTTCTCAAGGGGGTGGGGGGGCATGCTTGCCAGGCCGTCTTGACTACAGGCTATATTCTTGTTGCATTTGGCGGCTAGGCGGGGGCTGTGGACAGCCCTGCAGCATCCCCCACGGCGCCAAAACCAACCCCGGACGACTAGGGAAGGTTAATTGTTGTGTTTGACAATTGGGAAAATTACGCTGACGCTGATATCTGCCTCTGGAAATACCCCAGCCCCTCCTTTGAAACCTACCCTGTCCATTTCCCTGGGTATTTCTTCTGTGCAGACAATATTTTTTCCAATGGGAGGGGTCTCCACAATGAAAACAGCCTCGATTTGGGTATTCTTGTGTTTGCAATGCAGAATTATCAAAGGCTGGGAGCATGGGGGTGGGAGTCCCTGAGGTCTGGGCGAATAGTCCTCCTTTGGTATTAAAAAATCTGGAGGAGGCCCTTTTCTTTACATCATCCACAAACTGTGGGGGGGGGGGGTGGGGGGGGGGTCAGGGTCAGGATTTGCCACTTAGTATCGACATAGTCAATTCCGTAGTCAATTCCAGTGAAGGATAAAGTGTTTCCTTTGGCTTTTCCTCATTATCAGTTTTAATCATAGCATGGGGTGGCGGAGGTACTGGCACATAATCCTCTGTATCCCCTATGTCATAACAAAGGGGTTGGACAGGGGCAGAGGCAAGTGTTGTTTTTTTTTAGGAGACTTGTCTAAGGATGGATGAGGCTTCTCTAATGGATGAGGGAATTCCTTCTTATACTCTTTCAATGCTTTACACCATATTTTATAACATTCAGTCATATATTCTTTATCATAAGGAAACGGTGGATAATTATACTGCTTATGTTGGCCACAAATTTTAGTGACTTCTTCCCATTCCTCTGCAGAACATGGTCCGCACTCACTTAGCCCCGCAATTTGTAGAGCATGTGCTCTGGTCAATATGTTTTTCCAGAAGGGTTCAGTATAATATGTTCCATAGTTTCCAGACACGAATCTAAAGAAGTGGGCTGATCTGGCTTACCTTCCGAACCTCTCTTTCCCGGCAGATTTCCCATGTTTACAATTCTTATACTTTATCTTATATTATAACTCTATTTATACACATCAGCTGCAGAACATACAGTTAATGACTTAGGACAAGCCACAAAAGTTTCACCCGTTCCACATTCAATAGTACCTATGACACCTTTAACAGTTAAAGCTTCTTTAACAGTTAAAGCTTGGCCAGAGGTTCCCCTGATTATAAGCAAGCTTTGTACGTTATTACTTTCCTTATTCTTATAACCAAACAATTTTTATTTATATTTCAAATTTCATGGCAAAGTGCCAACAGGTTTAAACAGTAGTTTCAATTGCTGTAATACTAATGCCGCAAACAATTTCCCACTATCCGTTACGGTTGGTGAGATTTTAGCATTTGAACCCTTGTTGGCAAAACGCCAAAATATCCAAAATGTGCACCTGACTTCCCCTGCGCAAAAGATGTCAGTGGCAAAAGGAATTATTCACATAACATGTTTTGATCAAAAGTTAGCCTCACCAATCTATGTATTACCCCAGAAAAATGTTACAACGTCCCTGTTGTCATGATGTATCAAAGACCCTCCTGGAACACAAAACTATTATGTATAGTAAACCTGGTAATAACCTCCGGGAATTCTAGTAACCAAATAAGTATTTGATTCCTTATACACAAATAATAGGCTTGTTAAATACTCTGGGTAGAGTCCTGCCAAAAACACTTAAACATTATTTCAAATATGACATTAAAATGATTTAGAGGTTTCCAATGACCAGTCCTTCTGGTTAAAAACAAGGTTTTCAACCTGCTATGGTATGGTATTAATACAATATATGGGAGGGATACTGGGCAATTTTAGCAGGTATCCTTGTCCCCTATATTTTGATACCTGGGATCGATCCCGTTCTTTTATATTAATACCCGGAACCCTGGCCCCACCTAGGCAGCAGGCATCCCTGTCTATGAGCGAGCTGTGTTACAATTCTCCTGGAACCCCTCCAGGAACCCTGGCGCCCCACCTAGGCGACAGGCCTCCCTGTTTATGAGCGAATTCCTCAGGAACCCTGGCCCTACCTAAGCAGCAGGCATCCCTGTTTAATGTCCCTATCTCGCAGGCAAGCTAATTAAATTAAATTAATCAATTATGCCTTGAGTTCTATAATGCGACGGGTTATAACATTGACAGAGTAAGCTGTTCAAAAATACTTTGAAAAAGTAATTTTAAAGAAAGCTTACCTGTAATGTACCCTACTTCTGGTACCATCTGTTAGGTTTCCTGTATTGTCCTCTGCATCAGCCCCTCTTTCCCTCAATTGGACTTTGGCGGTCAATGGAAAAAACTCTGTCTGTCTGTCCGGACAGGTAATCAGACACCATACACCGTATGAGGTTGAAAAAAGAATGCTTTTACTTCCCGCTTCACAGAGCATATACAATACACAAAAAGGGGGAAGAACGCAATTGAACAACCAATCACATTCAAGCATTTAAGCATTTTGTTATACAATTCAATATTGATCTGCAAGATTCATAATATTTCTTCCTTCAGACTCAACATCATATTTACTCTAAAAATGTCTCACGCAATATATGTCCTTGATAAGATTCCCAGTATGTTTTGGTATACAGAAGTACAAAACAGCAAACTTGTTATGGGAAGCAGACCCGCCACTAGAAGCAAACTTGCCATGAGAACTAAAACTTGTTATGAGAATGTGTGAGTGTGAGATAAACAGAATTACAGTGAGTTTCTACAGAAAAACAGAAACACATCTTTGTACAATACTATTAAATCTTAAAGGGTAGCTCTAAACTTCCCACGTTTCCTTACATTCTTGGGCAGGTTAAATTCCTTTTGGAGGTCAGCCAGCCGAGCACTGGCATTATATGACCGGCAAAAATGCACACAGACTTTCCTGGCCTGCCTCAGGACACCTGTAAGCCCGAATACCTGCCCAAGAACCACTGCACCACCAAGTTAAGGACGTGAGCCACACAGGGCACATGGGTCAGTTGTCCCTGTCGGAGGGCAGATAGGAGGTTGGTGCCATTGTTGCAAACCACCATTCCTGGCTTAAGAAGGTGTAGCGTCAACCACCTCTCAGCCTGCCCCTGCAGAGCTGACAGAACCCCTTCCCCAGTGTGGCTTCTGTGCCCCCAAGCACACCAGCACAAGCACCGCATGGCATCTTTTTGCCTGCATACATGCCTAGCCCCTTGAACACCTACGAAGCACCGCTGGTTCGGAGGACAAAGCACAGAAAGAGGCCATGGAGGAAGAAGAAGAGGAGAGGGTGGAGGAGAGAGGTGTGTCAGAATCACCAGTAGTAGCATTTTGGAGGCGTGGTGGTGGAACAACCTCCAACACTACTGAACCTTGTCCTGCATCCTTCCCAGCTGCCAGAAGACTCACCCAATGCGCCGTGAAAGATAGGCAACGTCCCTGTCCATGCCTGCTGGACCATGAATCAACGGTAATATGCACCTTACCGCTGACTGCCCTGTCCAGCGAGGCCAAGACATTGCCTTCCACATGCCGGTAGACAGCCGGAATCGCCTTCCGTGAGAAAAAGTGGCGTTTGGGAACCTGCCACTGAGGAACCGCACATTCCACAAACTCACGGAAGGGGGCAGAGTCTACCAACTGAAAAGGCAGCAGTTGAAGTGCTAGCAATTTAGCTAAGCTAGCATTCAACCACTGGGCATGTGGATGGCTGGGAGTGAACTTCTTTTGACGGTGCAGCAGCTGGGGCAGGAAAATTTGCCTGGTAAAATTGGACATCAGTGTACATATAGCAGATTGCCTGCAAGTACGTGGCTGTGACACACCTAATTCTACACCTTCATTCCTCTCAGTTCACGTTTCAGAGAGGACTGAAGGTATAGTGGGGTTGGAGATCCCAGCTGATGAGGAGCAAGGAGAGGTCCGCTTTGTTCTTTGGTGTGGGTCTTTTAGGTACGCTTGCCAAGGAACTGCATGGCAGGTCGACATATGTCTGGTCAAGCATGTGGTGCCCAAGCGGCTGATGTTTTGACCGCGCGAGATACGCTTGAGACATATGTTGCAAATAGCAGTGGTGCGATCTGATGCACTTGTCTCAAAAAAGGCCCACACCAAAGAAATTTTGGAATAACGCGCAGGGCAGTGCCCTGCACATGCGCAGCTGTGCGGTGTGATGCAGTCGTGTGCTGCCCTTAAGCTGTCCCCTGGAGGGCATCCTGCCTCGTTGGAGATGTGCCTCCTCCTCCTCCTCTCTCCTATCAGGCACCCACGTGGAGTCAGTGACTTCATCATCCCCTCCCTCCTCATCACTGGAGCAAGTATGCTGCAGCTGGGGGAACATGACTGCCAGATTGCTGTCCTTTTTGGGCATCCACTCTCTCTGGGCTAATGTTACTGCCTTCCTCTAGCTGGGTATCATCATCAGAGCCTTCAAAACGCTGGGCATCCTCATGGAGCATGTACTATGGCCCAATTTTTCTGCCCCTGTTCAACAGGTGCATGTAATTACAATTCTTGGTTTAATATTTCACAGCAGGGCCCATTCCAGCGCCCACCAAGAGTAACTGTGAGGACTTACAGTGTTGTGGCACCACCACCACCACCAAAGGCCCAATTTTTCTACTTCTGTTCAACAATGGTATGTAATTACAATTCTTGATGAAATTGTTCACAGCAGGGCGTTCCAGCGCCCACCAAGAGTCACTTTGAGGGCTTACAGTGTTGTGGCAACACCAACACCTTAGGCCCAAATTTCTGCAGAGCATATAGGGCAGGCCCCTACTTGCAAACGGAAGGAGACAACAGGAAGTGAGATGAAATCTACCCCTAGGAAAGGAAATTCTCTCCTGTAAGAGTCGATATGGGAAAAACGTGTCTCCTCTCCACTGATGCTTTATCCCAATCCTTGTTTTACTAAAAAATTTCCAAAAACATTTGTCATTGGAACAGAAAGTCTGGTGAAATCTTCTGAAGAGGTGCACAGACAGCAACAAAAAATGTTACAGGGGTGATAACCCTTCCCTATGTTTTCCAAAAAGCTTAAAAATAGACACTTTAAAAATTTACCAGTTCAAAATTACAAAAGATTCTACTTAACAACAAACCTACGCAGTCCCTGTCTTGTTTGCACCGCCTGTATACTGCTGATCATAGTATATAGGGCCTGGGGGCCCCACGTCTTTCCTTTTTTTAATTTAGATGGGGGATTCCCCTTAATATCCTTACAAGACCCAAAGGGGCTGGTAATGGGCAGGGGGGGCTACCTATGCCATTTTTCTCAATGATTTTCATCCATATTGCCGGGACCAGAAATTACATTAAAATCGCAAGCAGTTTTAAATTACTTTTTTCCGTTAGAAATGTAATTTTATGCAGGGACTGTTCTAAACACGGGAAACACATGCCACTTCACAGGCTTTTTATAGACACCCCACCAGGCACAATATTTAAAGGAATATTTCACTTTTTTTCACTTTAAGCGTCATTAAAATCAGTGCTCCAGAAAAAACTGACGTTTTTAAAACTTTTTTTTTGCATTGATACATGTCCCCTGGGGCAGGACCCCAAACTCTTTTTAGGACAATAACTTGCATATTAGCCTTTAAAATTAGCACTTTTTATTTTGAATGTTCAAGTCCCATAGACTTTAATAGGGTTCTAAAGTTTGTGCAAATTTTCGGTCCGTTCACAGGTTCTGGTGCGGACCGAACCGAGGGGGTTGTCAGCTCATTCCTATACTGCTGATCATAGTATATAGGGCCTGGGGGCCCCACGTCTTTCCTTTTTTTAATTTAGATGGGGGATTCCCCTTAATATCCTTACAAGACCCAAAGGGGCTGGTAATGGGCAGGGGGGGCTACTCATACGTCTATTTCCCCAAGACAACCTCTGGATATGACGCTGAGCGCATGCACTCAACTTCTTCGGTTGACCATGACGAGGCCTGTTCTGAGTGGAACCTGTCCTGTTAAACCGCTGTATGGTCTTGGCCACCGTGCTGCAGCTCAGTTTCAGGGTCTTGGAAATTTTCTTATAGCCTAGGCAATGTTTATGTAGAGCAACAATTCTTTTTTTCAGTTCCTCAGAGAGTTCCATGTTGAACTTCCAGTAACCAGTATGAGAGAGTGAAAGCGATAACACCAAATTTAACATTCACACCTGAGACCTTGTAACACCAACGAGTCACATGACACCAGGGAGGGAAAATGGCTAATTGATCCCAATTTGGACATTTCATACTCACTTTTGTTGCCAGCGGTTTAGACAATAATGACTGTGTGTTGAGTTATTTTGAGGGGACAGCAAATTTACACTGATATACAAGCTGTACACTCACTACTTTACATTGTAGACAAGTGTAATCTCTTCAGTGTTGTCACATGAAAAAGACTACCACATACCTCCCAACATTTGGAGACGGGAATGAGAGACACCTACTAGCAAATGTATGTATGCATAAGACACGCCCCCTGCCACACCCTCTTAAGCGCTTGCTGACCGCCTCACACAGATATACTGTGGCAGAATGGCACGTACAGGCAGAATCACATACCTGTATGTTGCCCTTTAAGAGGCAGCCTGTGCGGAGGGGCAGAGCCGGCAGCCGGAGCTGATGGAGCAGTGAGGAGAAAGCTCCGTCACACCGAGTGCTCAGAAGCTACAAATAGCGG